>ML837674.1:80733-115031 GCA_009831015.1 Picea engelmannii | reverse complement strand
TCAAGCACATAGTCAAAGCTTACCTCGATGATCTTGCTGCTCACTCTCACAAGAGAGTGGATCATGTTACACACCTTCGGCTGGTTTTTGAAAGATGTCGTTACTATAGAATCTGGTTAGACCCTCACAAATGCATCTTTTGTGTTAAGTCTAGCCGTCTCTTAGGATTCCTAGTTTTCGAAACCGAGATCATGGTAGATCCTCTTAAGGTTGAGGAAATACTTCAATTGCTTCCCCTGCGCATGATTAGACAAATTCAAGGTTTACAGGGGAAAGCTAACTTTCTGTGTCAGTTTATAGTGAATTATGCCAATATCAATAAGGGTTTCATGTGCCTATTGAAGAAAGACACTCCTTTTATCTGGGATGAATGAGCCTAGGAGTCTTTCAACGCTTTAAAGAAAGCCTTAGTATCGACCCCTCTACTGAAATCTCTTGATTACAGTAGAGATTACTTATTGTATATTGCTGCATCTGAGGAGACAATTGGTATGGTTCTAGTTCAGGTGGATGATGAGCTCCATGAACACGTCATCTACTATCTTAGTCAAAATTTAGTCGGTCCTGAATGTAATTACTCTCACATTGAAAAGCTAGCTTTCGATTCCATTCACACAGTCCAACATTTATGACACTATATATTGTTTTTCAAAACTATTGTGGTTTCCGATGTCAATCCGTTTCAATACATCCTCACTAGGTGTATCATAGGCAGGAAATATAAGAAATGGATTGTCATCTTACAAGAATTTGATCTCGACTTTGCTTCGGCCAAGTCCAAAAAATCACTAGTTTTTGCAGAGTTAATATCTGACTTTCCACGATTAGATGAGGATGTTATCCATGTCAATTTGTTTGCAGACAAACACATTTTCCTTGTCTCATCGTCTAACCCCTAGTATGGAGACATTGTTTTATATCTTCAAACCTCGAAGTTTGCTCAGCATCTCTCGTGATATGATCGACGACGTGTTAGATACCAAGCCAAAAAGTAAACCATTATCGGTGACACTCTATATCATTAAGGAATAGATAGTATCTTACATCGTTGCTTAACTCACGAGGAAGTCGAGTCAGTCCTAAATGATTACCACAAAGGGGCTTGTGGTGGTCATCTATCCAGGCTTGCGACAACCCAAAAAATCCTACAAGCCAGTTACTTCTGGCCCACCATATCTAAAGATTGCATTGAAGTGGTTAAGAAGTTTCACCCCTGCCAGGTGTTCACTCAGAAAATGCGCTCGCACCCAGCCCCCCTTCACCCAGTCATGATTGTCGATCCCTTCACCAAGTGGGGGGTAGATTTCGTTGATTGCAACCCAACTTCGGCTGGGGGGAATCAACACATTATCATGGTTGTCGACTACTTTACCAAGTGGGATGAAGTCATGCCTATCATAAAATCTAATGGGAAGACTGCAACCTTCTTTGTGTTCAACCAAATTATCTTTCGGTTGCGTATCTCGAGTGAGATTGTCACTGATCATGGCAGTCACTTTCAGAATGAAATGATGGTAGAAATAGCATCAAAGATGGGGTTTAGACATGGTCACTCATCTCCTTATTACCCCTAGGTAAATGGGCTAGTAGAGGCCATTAAAAAGTCTCTCAAGACCATTTTGCAAAAAAAAGTCAGCCAAAGTAATTCCTATTGGCACATGATGCTATATCCCTCGCTTTGGGCATACCAAACCTCGGTCAAGACTGTCACCGATTTTTCCCCTTTTCAGTTAGTACACGGTGTTGAGTCGATAATTCCTATTGAATACGAAATCCCTTCTCTCAAGTAGGCAATTGAGCTCCTACCTGACACTTCGGATTTAGAGCGACGCCTCATGCACCTAAAGAGTCTTGATGAGCAGCATCGAGACGCCTTTACGGCTATCGAGGAAAACAAGAAACGTGTCAAGGTTTAATACTCCAAGTATGTCTGTCCTCGGTTGTATGCTGAGGGTGAATTGGTCCTCTTGTATGACCAAGCCAAAGAACCGCTAGGGGCAGGGAAGTTTAAACCCATGTGGCACGGTCCTTATATCATGTTATCTGTTCTATAAAAAGGAGCCTACGAGTTGGAAGATTATGAAGGGAATAAACTAGCCGAGCCCATAAATGGGCTCTACTTGAAAAAGTATTACGCTTGAGCCCTAGGCTTGGGAGAAAAACTTTGTATACTAATTTAATTTTGGTGTATGTACATCTTTTTCACCTTTTCTTTTTGTCTTTGGCTTGCTTATCGAGTTTTCCCTTTTGGTTGGCAAATGTCAACGGAGTCTTCGGTCTACCTAGGATTCATAGAAGGAGCCAGTCATCATACATAGAACTTGGCTTCCACCGCTTGGGTGATTTACTCACCCGAGGGTCTGCTGGTGTCTTCAGGTGGCATATGCCTAGGGCCATCCATGAACAATGTGTCCGAATATAGTGTCACCATAGAAATTTTGCGCGATGCCATCTCACATGGTATTCACTCTCTAGAGGTTCGCTTGGATTCTCAGTTAGTAGTATGTCAGTTGAATGGTCGTTACCATGTGCGTGATCCTACGTTACTCCATCGATTCCTACGGGTATGTATTTTAGAATGACAATTTGATTTTATTACATATTTTCACATCCCTGGAAGTTCTAATCATGTATCCGATGCCTACACTAATTATGTTTTAGAATGGAATTTGTCACATTAATAAAGTAAAGAAAACCATTAAATCAATGTACACATTGTAAGATATGAGTAAAGCTGAAAAATCCCTCTTTATATATTTCAAAAATATATGGTGTTTATATTACGAAATTGGGGCTAAAACCCTCAAAATACATATACAACCAATATACATATCCCATGACATTTATTCCTGTGGCGCCAAATGTGTATCATGATAGCAAACCATGGCATTTGCAAGACGTTGGAAGAGTCGTACCCATGCTCTAGGTACACCAAAAACCTGCCACTGCATGGCTTCAGGTAGATCCTCTACCTGAACCATAGGAATCCTCTGTGTCAGATGAGACAAGTTTCCCTACACGTTCTTTAGGACTCTCTCTGCTTCTCCTCCCACTGCCTCATCTCCCTAGTGCCTCTATCTATGTCATAAGAATCCATATGGTCGTTGCAGATCCACATCTGCAAATCACACAAGTATCTAGTTAATATTAAAGCACGATCCAAAAATATTTTTGTTTCCTTAAATACAAAAATACAAAAAAATGAAATATGTAAAAACATTTTACCTATGGTGCCATAAGCGGCCCCTGGTAGAAGTGGCATATCTGGGTCTCCTTTGAAATCAATCCCCGCACCAATTGTAGATAGTAGGCCTCGCACACTCTAGTGAATGAAACATAATTGGTCTTGATGCTTGATGTAGCGAGGTCGATCCTATGATCCTGGTAAGCATGAGCACAATAATCTTCAAGTTGAGGTTACCTATAGCTCAGATGGGGATTTGGCTTCCCACCATGGGAGTCCCTGCAACATAGTGGGCCTCGATATACTCCTCGACCTTCATCCCACTCCCTGCCCCACATGAATTGAGGTCCAAAACCTCTCCTCGGCGTGAAAGTTCGGTCAAGAAGTAGATGTCCTCTACTTCGATCCTTAATGGTTAAACATCAAGGATAAAACTTTCACTATCAGGATCCCAATAGCCCACCAACATCTCCAACAACCTCACTTGGGTCCTCATTCCTTTGAGAGCCCAAAAATTGTACAAACCACATCTTTTTAGAGCTGCTTGAGCCACCAGATCTCAATCCACTGCTACATCTACCTCCTCATGCTCTCTCTCTCTCCATTCCAACACCATCCTGCAAAAAACAAATCATTTTTGAGTTAGAAACCCTTCTTTTTTTCCATTTGTGTATGTATACGTGTTTTATCCACAAACAGTCGTGGGTAGGGCCTGATATACGCCTCCCTATGGTTCACACAGGGGCGTATGTCTAGTCGTATACACGACCTATTCATAGAAACCCATGTATATCGAAAACTCCAAACCACACCCTAAAAAACTAGCAAAATAAAACCTAATTCAAAAATGTAAACCATTGAATTTGAAGAGGATGGGATGAAGAGTCACCTGATCCAGACGATTCGTGATTCTGTTGCCTATCACTCCCGCAATCGTCATTTGAATCCTGGAGGTTTTTTAGTCCAAATTGCACTATTTGGGTAAAAATGAAAATGATACAGTAATTTTTTATTTTATTACTATTTAGAAGCTATTTTTTCGCACTTGATATAGTTTTACACTATTGTTTCACCTAACGGACTAATTCAAGAATGGTGTTAAGCTGGTTTTTGCAGTTTTGACTCAATTTTCTTGTGGATTTCAACGTCATAGTTGACTGTTCGTCTCCACAGACATGTATATTCATAACCTAGCATATAAGATAGGTATCTACTCCATCATGCATTTTTTCATTATCCTTTGACTACCACTTTTTACGCCTTAGGTACGAACCCATTTATTGCGACGCATAACCCCCCATCTGCTATTAATAGCGTCATTAATAAATGGTAGAGAATTACCAAACACATGTACCTTATTTAGAACCTCTTTGTCATTTGGTACCCATGCCGAGTTTTTCCATAGGAACGGAAGTCCATTATAATTCAATACATGACTGTATGATGAGCCACATTTCTCATTCATGCACACGCGACCTTATTACCCACGGACTCCCAAAAACAAGTCTCAGTTAATCTCTTTTCCAACTCATCCAAAAATTGAAAAGATCGCCAAGTGATTTTTCCCTTTCATGCTCATTAAAATTGGATTTGAAAGGTCACGAGTCTTAGTTAAGCTCTTTTTCGACTCGCTACCAAAAATTGAAAAGATTGTTGAGTGAACTTGTCTTTTTCACACTCGTAAATCAGATTTGAAAAGACGTCTATTTGGCACAAGTTTACCCCTTTTTCACACCAAGTAGACTAAAATATATAAAAAAGGACATTTTTTGGCGTTAAGTTGTGATTGCATCTCATGCCCTCGCTTGTAGTATTGAGCCTTTAGTCGGTTCTCGCTTTGCATTATAAACCGTTGCCTAAGTAGTTTTCATCCTCAACCAAGAAGAGCCTTGTTTATATCCTTTTCAATTTGACACCCTATACCCTGGAGGGAACATCACCCTGAGTGTCCATCTCCCGCATGCATTTCCTTGCATTAAGCATAAGTACATTCCACTACTGGAACTAGTTTTGCTTACTTGCGACACTCGTTCTCTCCTCTGTATCATAGCATTCATTTTTTATGAAAAAACAAAAAAATATGGGCGGGAAGGGAGTACTATATTGTAATTAGCAGCACTCGTGCCACCTTTGAACAAAGCACAAAGTTATTGAGTCCTTGTGTCATCATAATTTTGGGTTTAGCATGGCCTTAGGAAACTGATCTCGCTACAGATTTTTATCTACCGACTGGTTACTCTTCCAGTCCCTATAGAGAACGTTATTGATGCCTCCTACATCTAATTGTCACATCATTGAGTCCATGCTACCAGAGTCCACCATATGTATCATTCTCTTGTTCAAAGGAAGTCTATCAACCTGTGTCGGCCACTCCTCAGAAATATTGACATTGCATGTCGTCCATACCCTCAGTTTGTCTCAGAATCACATGATACTTGGTTCTTATCATGCACGTTGTCCCTACTTTCATCATTGGTAGGTCACCTTGAACCCAACAATCAACATTTCATCATTGGTCATTGATTGGGTGGTTTCCCTTATGTTCGACGACAATACATCTATTCACACTTTGGGATTCGTGCAGTGTCTTGGATTCCATTATCCTTATTGGTGGTTTCCTCGCCTTTGTCAGTAGTTTTTCATCATTGGTTGCTATTCAGAGGATCCTTTTTTTGTACCTCTTGCATTTTGCACACATAAAAGACACACATGGTCATTGGTTTGTGAACATGTTCTTTGTCCGATCTACACCAAATCATGAAGCTCCTGCTTTGTTCCTCGTGCTGACTGATAAAATATGACTCAATGATCTCCTTTCAATGGGTCTCTTTCCATCAACTTCAGCTCATTTATTCTAGATATGGGACCTAGAGTTTTATGAGTACCTTGAGGCTTGCATTCATTAGTGGTAGGCTCTCTTTCCATTGACAGATGGGAATACATCAATGTCTCATGATCAATGGATTTCTAAGTGTTCGACATAGACTACTTTTTCACACTTGTAGGAATGTACTCGGTGCCTTGATACCTACTTTCATTAATGGTAGGTTGTCTCGCGTTTGTTAATGGTATACCTCAATGACCGGTAATCAAATGATCTTTCATCGTGTTCGACCTCAACTCCTTTATTCACATGATGTAGACTTACACCTTTGGTTGATAATGTAGAAGACTTGAAGACATCACTATGTGGCCGCAACTTTCCCGAGTTGTTGCTTCCCCTTCAGTGGAACAGTAACTATTTGACTTCAGTGATCATGGGAGATTAGATTGTACTTCCTGATATATAGATATCTTTAGATTGATTTTGAGACTGGTTTCATTGGGCCTTGTTTGTGACTATGACAACTTTTGGCATGTAACCGCATTTGTATTTTCCTATTCATGGCCACGAACACTTGTTTGGTATATTTTCCACATGGATCTGCATGGTATTCTTGGTAGCCATGTATGCAAAGTCAATACATAATGTAATGAGAAATTGAGTTCGTCCATATTGTTCTCTACCACTCCACTTCTGGGTTATTTATAATGTATTTTGGACATCGCAGATACTCCTATGATCTCACACATTAGGCGACACATGTTATAGCAAGATTTGCCTCACCATTGCTATATTTCACAGAGGGCCTTTTTCCATTTCCCTATGCAGACTTATCATCCCTTTTTGATGGATCTAGAGCTAAAAATATACATTTTTCCACATATACGCTCCCTATCAATTATACAATATGTGTATACGCTTGCTTCTCCACTACAACTCGTGTGTATCGAGATTTGTGCCAAAAAATACAAAATGAGGTCAGGTTTCCATGTCACGACAGAAGATCTTTGATCCCTGGCCTTCCATATACTGGAAACGTTCCGACTTGGCCCTTCAGTTGCATTCTGAAGGCTATAAGAGCACAATTTCAAGCTATGGAAAAGAGGAGAAAGCATTCAACTTTGAGAGAAAAGTTACTCTAGAGAAATTACTTCATATTGAGTCTGCATCCCTTTGTCCCTCAAGTCTTAACACATTGTTCAGCCCCCAAGCTCTTTCTCTATTGTTGAGAGGACCTCATTTCCTCTTTCCTATGAGCTTGCCTTTGGTGGAGGATTTAAGTGGTGGAGATCATGTTGGAAGGAACTCAGTTTCTTGGTTTTGAACCATGCCAACATAGAAGTTTGTAATGTTGTCACTTTTGCTGATTAATTATTAATAGAAATACTCCTTTCTCGTCCTATTGGTATCTTGCAAATATATGATTATTATCCATGGGCATGTTTGTAATGTTTATTAATGGATTATGCGATCTAATGTGATAACCCATTTTATATCATCATTATGTACTTGCTCTACTTGTTTATCGAGAACTTCTTGTAGGTATAAAGCTTTGGGTCAAAGTGCTCAACAGTGGAACATCATCAAACATTGGATTGAGGTAGGCCTCTTTCTTATATTGCACATTAGTCTATATAGCATGTGCTGGAATTGAGTTGATTTATGCAGTCATACCTGTCTGTTGTGGTTTACCCTTAGCCATATGTTGGATCAAGGTATGCCTTTTTAATGCACTATGCCAAGGAGAAGTCTGAGGCCTTCCCTAGGTAGAACTGCTAAGGGTTGGGTCCCTGCATGCTCAATCCTGTGATCAGGGGGATTAGTGTCGGATCCACAGTAATCTTCTTGTCGAGCCACATGTATCCACCATGATAGCATGATAAGAGGAGTTTAACGCAAGCGTTAACCTCCTGATGTCGGCCAAAATGAGGGATCTTAATCACGTTGAGTATAGTGGACTGCGCCAACTCCTTTATCCATGACTGGGTGACAATGTGAGGTTTCTTCCCTGTGGTCTTCATTAAGTATCTATGAGGGCCGAGCATGGCGTGGTTCTTTTTGTTTCTAAGGTTAAAGTCACTATTCTTTAGGGATGGGATCTGTCCCAATTGGCTTCCAACTACGCGTATCCCCTTCGGGATGTACGCAGTGATAAAAGTGTACTTGTAGTCCCGTGGGATGTTGTCGCGGTTAACTACTCCAACCAAAGGCGGGATATAATCAAGTAAGATCGATGGGATCTACTTCGCATTAGCCATATCTTCACGATGCTTACTTCGCTTCTCAGTCGTAGGGTTAGTATGGCCCAAATGTTTTGCAGTTGAAGGGGAGGTTTGCAGTCCCCTAGTCAACGATGCCTGAATACCTTCATACATAGCTCTTTCAGCCATAAAATTCTTAAGGACCTCTTCGACAAACTTCTCTAACTCAGATTGTTCGCCCAACATTCTTAGTTTTATACGGATAATTTTGGGTAGGTGAACAGACAAGTGGGGTAAACAAGAAGATGGTGATGTCTAGGTTCTGAAATCAGAGCTCAACACACAATCAGTTCTCTATTAGCAACGTTAATCACAGATGGTGAAAAGTGGTCCCGACGTAGTGACCAATGGGTTAAATAAGAAAGTGTCGTAACAAATTATTCCAATGGGAAAGACTTCTTCCTTTAACTCGAATCTGTCCATTATGGAATGGTCTCAACGTCCCAAACACGGTATATTTTCCCATAAATGTGTTTCCTAGCCATTCCAGAGCATCATTCTAATGGTGGGGGCGCTTCCAACGGTCATATAGATTTGATGAGGCGAAGTCCCATTCTACGTAGTCCTGCTATTCCAGCGAGGTTCAAAACCTACAACCCTGCCTCCTGCAAAGTCTTCTCTATAACCTCCTATAGCTTTTCTAAATTGGCTTTATTCTTATTGAGATTCCTTGCCTTCTTTCCTGTGATCTACGTCTCTCTAACTATTTATGGATTCCTCTTTCCATTCTTATTATTATTTTCTTCTATCGTAGTGACTTCACAGTGCTGATGTACTTCCAATGGGTTCGATGTTAATATCCTTTGCATTACCACTTCCTGGGTGGACATACTTTCTTCTTGCATGGATAGGTCCTTCAAACCTTCTTGCGTTATTTCGACAGCTAATTCTCTTGCCTTATGTTGCTTCGACTTAACTTCTCGTTCTTCTATTATTCAATCTATTTTCCTACCTATGAAATCCCTTAGTTATTGTTTTTTCTTTTCTGTAGCTTCTTCCTCCGCTTTCCTTCTGATCTGATCCTTCTCAATCCAAGTCTTTCCTAACAAAAGAGGGAAAGGAGCATTGTTCTCAACAAACTTAATGACTTCAAATTCCTCTTCATTCGACGTTCCAATAATAATACTAGGTACATTAGTAATTCTTCCACATAAGGTTATCATGTTTCCTTTGAATAAACCTATTCTTCCCAATGAAGATACTATAGTAGGCTTTCCCATAATTTCCCAAGTGCTTTCTGTCATAATATTCACTTGTGTTTCTTCATCCAAGACACAGTCTATGTCTAAGTCTCTTATTCTTGTGCCTATGCGCTATTTTTCTTTCATGATCTCTGGTAAACTGCCATATTTTTTATCATTCATTGCTTCTTTTAACTGTACTAATGTAGTCTAAACTTCCTCTGATCCTTTCTCTTTCTAATCTTCTAACATGCTTTTATTCTCTTGACTCATGTTCATTTGTTCAAATTTATCAATCATCCTTGGGCAATCCTCAACTTCATGACCACAAATTTTACAACAAAGAAAAATAGGACCTATACCAGGGCATTTCTTAGCAAGATGTCCTGGTCTTCTGCAGTTATAACATAGGGTTAATCCTCTCTTCCTCTTGTACTGTGCACTAGGATCACAATGCTGGTCCTGCATTTTGAAAAAAATATTTCTAGGTTCCTACATCCAATTATTAGTCCAAAAATTCTTTCTATGCATAGGAATAACATATGTTTCTTGATTTCTATTAGCCTTACTTAGATCAACTCTTTCTTTCTTTTATTCCCTAGCTTTCAGACTAGGACATAATCTATTAAATATACTTAAATTCATGCTTTCGAAACAAAAATTTCCACTTATATTACTCTTATCAAAACACAAAGCTTTACCTCTTTGAAGATCTTACCTCTTTTCTTCAGATCGTGTTTCTTTCTTATCACAGAGATTCACAAGTCAAGTAGAATACTGTGCACTACAAAAACATACTACACACATAGCTTCTCTTCTCTTTACTTCAGTTCTCAACAATCACAGTTTCAGGTCCCAACAATGGAACCATTTGTTGGCACAACTATAGACCCAAGGTTCAATGCTTCAACAATGCACCAACAAAACCCTAACTATCGATGCTTTGGAAAACACCTATGAAGTAGGTGAAGTCTCACCCGAGTTAGAGGTAGGGGGGGTTATAGGACTCAAGTGTCTGTAACCAAGCTGGGACATAGATCTGTGATTATAATACTTCACAAAGTACTTCGAATATAACATTCATTATCTTATCAACTTCATTCACATCAAAAAACAAACCCTAAGGATAGATCGACGTAGTAACAATGACTAAATACACATCACACTTAGAATCATAAGATAGATCTATCACCTTCAACATAAATAAATCACTAAGCATTCATGGATCTATCTATCATATATAATAATCAATGCACCAAGAAGATTCTGATTCACAACATAAACATCATAGCACAAAGAAAACCATCAACATAGGATATACGTGGTTCACCTCAATGTGGGGTTACGTCCACCAACGACTTCTTCTTCTTTATTAGGCTTCAATCTCTTACATTCATCTTCTCATGTGCACTAAGCCATAGAGCCAAGATTTGAACCAGACAGGTGATCTGCGCACTAAGAACTAGATCCACCTTCCCAAAATTAGGTCAAGGCACAAAGCCAACTTCTCTATCAAGCACGAAGCCTTACATACATGCTTTGTTGCACAAAGCAACTCAGAACTACTTGCCTCTTGCACTTAGCTAATTATATCCCCCTCACTACATTACATTCTTTCTTATTTATACTTTTACATTTACAAAAAGGCCGAATCATGGGTAAACCCATGGGCCAACATCCCATAACCCGTTACAAAACCCTAATAACCCCATGCTGGGTCCACAAAGCCCACAAACAAGTGAGATCCGTGATCTTAGCTCCACCTAGGTGCTCCTTCCTTGATCACTGCGTCGAAGTCCAAAAATTGGTCAAACCTGACCAATATTTCCTCAAAATTTGGTCGAGGGCCAACAAGAATATATCTAATTCAAAACTTTTTCAATGGCCAAAAATAATGATTTATCTTATCAAAATTTTCAAAACACAAACTGTTGTAATCAAAATAACATTTTCCTTATTGAATTAACAACAAAAATACCTCGGTATCATTTTCCTTGAATTTGAAGAGATCTAAGATGATGTTGTGGAGACTTCCTTGCTTCCTCAATCCATCACCAATTCCATCACCATTTCAACATGGCTCTGATACCATGTTGACAAATTTTCCTCATACACGTAATTTTATTAATAAGGAAAAAGTGATTACAATCTGAAGTGAGGACTCATAATCAAATTGTTAATCTCACTTGAAGAAGGAGATTGTTTATATAGATCAAATTTAAACTACAATATAGGAGAACAACCAATCACATAATCACATGAGTATGATAGGTGTCCTTTACATAGAATCTACGTGTCCTTATCCTAACAAACTAGAATAAACTAATTTCTAAAAACATTTATACTATAAAATACTTAGAATATAGAACTTTAGGATTATGAGGCTAACAATATGAGCCTCCTTTGATTGATGATCAAGGAGAGCATGTTCATATTCCTTCCATAGATGACTTCTTTCCAGAATATCTTTCAGAATTGCATGAGGATACAATCCTTGACAAGAGGACGAGAACTTCAAAATCAGGGAATGTGGAATACCTTCATGTTGGTCTTAGAGGCATAAATCCAAGAAAAGATAAATGGATTGATGTTGGAAATGTGAGGAAACTGTACCCTCATTTTCATATTGACTAAAAGTACCCTTTTGAAGGTCCAAAAGCTTCCCAATGGGGAGGACTGATCTAGGGGATCAAAATATGCTATAAAATTAAAGTGCTCGAAATTTCTCGAAAATGGATTCATTGTGTATATCTCGTCCTCACGATCCCAACCCAACTTGAATGGGCTCAAAGGGACATCATATGCAAGAGATATTGCGTTCTATCCACTTTGTCAGACATGCAAAAAAGTGTTGACTGTACAGTCCGTACAGTCAGACTGTGCAGACTATACTATTGACGTGGTAGTGGGACCATACTGAACACATGGCAGGTGGTGATTTGGCATCTTATGTGGCAATGTTTGAGGTGGACCTATCCAGTACTGACATGTGGCATACATGTGGATGAATATAAGGGTACCACGTGGCCTAGCTAGGGGTTGCCACTTGGCACCCCCCATGTGGTGTAAAATTTGTTGGAGTCCATGGGGATAGAAGTGGGACCTCCAACATTGGCATAGTCTTTGCGTATATCGGACCACCACCCCACCTACCACATGTTTCTTAAACCATAATCTTAAAACATACATTTGAACTTGAGTTAACTTTCGGTTGGGTAGAGAAAGGACTGGGGCTTAGCCCCAGCCCTCGGTCATGAGACTTACCACACTACAACATGACCATTAGCATAGATACCAACGGTCTTATCCAGCTGGGTGTTACATTTTAGGTTGGCACTAGGTCACATGGGCCATGCGACTGACCCCTCCATCGGAAAAAGGTACTTTGCTCCCTAACCGTGCGACATTATGCTACAATTTGCGGAACGAGCGTGCGTGTTGAGTTTTTGGCACAGAAATGCTCGGGAGCTAGCTTAGTGATACACAGGTGCGTTTTGGCAAGCATGCAGAACAAGCTATTGGGGAAAAACATCTAGAGTTGTATTTTTCTCAGTTTTTGGCCAAAACAGGTGTAGGAAGAGCCCAACTAGGGGTTTTTGGACATTCTGGTGCCATTGGAGCCATCTATTTTGCATTCTTAGCATTGTAAAGAGTTTCTTTTGACACTTTGAGCATTAATGAAAATGATCCATTGGAAGCTGGACTAAGAGATGTAGCCCAAGAGTGTGGTGAACTCCCTTGTCATTTTGTTGTGTTATGTGCTTGTTTTTTATGGCTTCTTATGACTGTTTATACTGCTCATATTAAGTAAAAAATCATTAAGTTTATGTTCTTGTAAACTTGATCCAATTTCCTATGTCACATAAAAATTTCACTTGCAAATTTGTACACACAAGCCTTTTTAATTTTTAGATCAACTTTGGAGGAGTCCGATGAATATAGAATGACCTAAAAAACATCATTATAATGTGTTAGAATGATTATTAATGAATTTAAAATTGAAGCCATATTGGCAAAAGAAAAGGGGGGTGGTTAATAAGAATAATATCAATATAAAGTTGGATTAATATAAATTACAACACTATGAGTGTTGGAAGGCTTAGGAAAGGTAAATTTGGGAAATATTGACCCAAAAATGGAAGTAAGGGATGAAGATGCAATACCAATATTACATATGGGTTGGAAATGTGGAGTGGCCAAGTTGGACTTGGTTGGAATGTGCTCAAGAAAAGGGAGAAACAATGCACATATGATCAGAGTGAGAGTATATAATGTTGCTAGAATCTAGTGGGATTTGAGAATATCCAAAGATAGCAAAGGAAGTTGGAAAATTCTACATGAAACTACAAGATGCTAAGGAATTTGTTTTCATAGAAAATGATGAACATGACCAACAGGGAAACCATGATAAAGATGGATAATTACTTAAATATTTTCTTTCTGCATTGATATATTTCTTAATATTAAGAAATAAGCTATATGTTGATAGTTTTAAATCACATGAATGCTAGAAATTCCAGAGATTAGATATTTTGAATATGCACTAGAGGGTATATTGAGAAGTGATGCAGAGCACATATATAAATCCTTGAGCATATATGATATGACTATAGACTAAGAGTATTTTGGTAGTATATATATATATATATATATATATATATATATATATATATATATAATTGTTATGATAATCAAATATGGATAATGATGGACTATGTAACTAGGAAAGGTTTATATCATGGATGAATATATAGCTGATGCAACTGCAAATGACAATCAATCTTATGAAGATAAGAGGAGGAAAATAAAATGTTGATTAAGAGGTTGGTGAAAAAAGTATGTGATCCTCTATAACACACCAATTGATCAGGTAGCACCAAATAAGCTAATGGAAACCACGAATGTATGGATTTAGTGTGATTATGTTTCATATATACTAAAGGGAATTTAGGTAAGAATTCCCTAAATTGATATTTGATATTTAGATTGATATGTTTATGTGGTTTGGATGCATTTATGTGAATGATATACCACTTGGTGTGGTAAAGGAATAAATCCTTGGACATATAAAATTTGTATAATCTTTTGAATTCGTCCATATGAGATAAAATGACATGTCAAGTTGTGTGGTTATGAGCTAATAACCAAGGAAGGTGAGATTTATAATCCTGTTATAAAAGTGAATGCTAGGAGATATAGTCATTTGTTAGGCCATAATGTTGTCGAATATGGAAAAAATATATCACTACACAAGTGTCCAATGGTTTCCCTACTTTTATTGGTGTCATCATCATGTTAATTCATATGTCATCATATTAATTCAAATTATGTGGAATCCACGACTGTGTCCATGAGTTATTTATGGGATTAAGAAGAATTTTTTTACATTTGAGTTCTCCTTGTTTCTAGCATAAGATATTTCTTGGCCAACCTCCATTGGAGCACTGGAAGGAAGTGGGATAGCATGAGGAACTATTTAGGAGTGAAGGGGATTCCGTTCATTGTTTTACAAAGGGATAAGGGGGAAAGAGAGGCTAGAGAGTGGGACTACTACAAAAATAATGTGCTAAAAGGTAATTCCTTGGATCTAATAGGTATCTATTGGGAAAAGTGATGAAAACCATAACCATAGACAATTAATTTCCCATTGTTTTTTCATTACCTATCATTTCGTGGCACCTACATGAGTTGGTGCCTATGGCCGAGTGGAAAAACACTCCCATGGAGTTATTTTCCCCAAGTGTAGCTAATAATAAATTATAAGTATTATAAACTTATTTCACTAATGTGATGATGTTTAATGTTGTTGTTTCCACTATATATGAGATTTGTGTTCTTTTTCCAGAAGATACAAGTTTGAAAATTGACACTGGGCTCAAGAGTGCACACTAAGTTGTCTAGTAATTATTTATATGCAGATTTTGAGGCTATCACAACTATATGTTATATTGTAGAGGGAAAATTTCTACCTCTGTCTTGCAAATTAATTTCCAACCATGTTAGTTTGATGCAAATAGCCTTGTGGGTATGTCAGAAGGGGCCATAACCAATAAGTGAATGCAATTATATGCATGTGAAATAATTTCATATCAATACTATTGTAAATGCATATGAATGTTGCGATAATGGTTCATGCACTATTGCTTAATATTCAATATATGAGTATAAATAATTTTTATTGCTAAGATGGTTAAATTTGCTCATAGATTGTGAAGTAATTGTTTATGGGCAATGCATTTTTTTATTAAAAAAACTATCATTTCCCATAAATTATATGTAAGAATGTTGATCACATCCTAATTAGGTGAGTGGGTTTGTTGCATTTCTTGATTCACTAGAACTAGAATCACAAACACTATTGTTATAATTAATAATTCCACCATCTTCCAACTTATAATATTCATATTTCTATTGTACATTCTTTGACTTGAATATAATGCTCATATGAGATAATATCCTCAATAATTTTATTTTTCAAACTTGATTTACACATGATAATGGTTTTAGAATGAAGTCAAATTCACAAAGTAATTCCAACCATCTTGTTTACCTAACATTCAAAGTCCATTGTTCAAATAAATTCTTTAGACCACTATGAACCATTCTTAACTCAAATTTTCTTCCCATCAAATAGTGTCTCCACATCTTCAATACATGGACAATGCAAACAAGCTCTAATTCATGGGTGATGTTGTTCCTGAGATTAAACTTAAGGCTCAAAGAATAATGTCAGGCATCAGGAATTAAAGAAAAATTTTAAGGTGTGCCTTTTCTACCTTAGTTGTACAAGAAAAGTTCCTTAAATGAAATTAACAAACTGTCATCCAGAGGCCGTATTTCGCGTCTGATTCTAAATTTCAAAATTGAATGATGAGAGAGAAAAACACTAAACTGTTAAACAAAGAAAGGCATCAATTGCTGAAGAATCTCACTTTGTTGCAGTAGAAGAAAATAGGAAGCATAACCTTGAATAAAGTATAAAATATAGTAATCCACACAGCTCACAGGTCTTGCTTTATTCACAGTGAATGCAGAGGAAAAATTGTTTTCTTAACAAATTACTAATGAAATATGACTTCAGTAGTTGTCGTACTAAATTGAAATCAAAACTTTATCAAGGAATACATAGAGAAGTGCTGAGACATGGAAGAATATAAGAAACACATAATTCAAGCTAAACGAAATTTGGAATCCCTATTTGCACTTGTATTAATTCTCAAAAGGATATTTTTCTTTGTTACATTCAACAAGAAGCAGCCAGGTGTAGATATTGAATCTGTGTATTTATACAAAATTTTCCACCACTCAAAACGGTTGGACTTCTTACAATATCTAACTATGTCTAAAATGAAACGACATGATGTGAAAATGGATGGGATTAACTATCATTTTCTTCTATCTCTTAACCTAATGTGAGAAACACTTATTCAGAGTGAGAAGGCTAATCAGATGGATAAATATGCATGGTTCGTCGAGAGATGGATAACAGACATAGGAAAAGTAATCGTCCATGAAAAAATGAAACTGTAATGGAGGTAAATGCAGTAACCAATGTGGAAAGCGTAACAGGCTGGAGGGAGAAAGAGATACATGACATGGATGACAGGTGTTGTTCCAACGTCCTTTTCTTCTTCTCAATCTTTTGCAGGGGCATGATGAGGTGGTTTTGAAATAAACTACTTTTCATCCCACAATACACCTAGTGATGCCACATAACCCTGAGAGAAAACCACAGTTTAAATTGCGGGACCACCTCTCGAAATTAAGTCCCATGCAACTCCGTGCCCCACAATTTCCATTGACTGTTGATCTAGGTGAGAGAGAGATAAGTTGTCAGATCTCACAAAGTAATATAAGGGCCAAAATTTTGAGCTGAGGTCACAAATATCGGTCACATGTGGATAAATATTTGTGCAATTCCTATCCGTTGATCTGAGCAGGGGACACCTGTTAGACGATCTTTGTATTCGACTATTTCATACTCTGTGGGAGGCGAGCAGTGTTGAGTAAAGAAATCCCGAATATCTGATTTCCATCGTGACTAATGATTGAAGTGGACATGCGACGCCAGATCTCCCATTTCGGTGATAACTGCTTGGGAAGAAATCCGAATGTGTGAGGTGAAAATTCCTGAAGTCCTAAAGCCCAGATTCCTGAAGTCCTGAAGCCCAGATTTTCGAAATAAATCTCCACCATTGAACTCAAAGAACACATGGAATGAGATCCTGCACTTCGAGGATAATTGCTTCAGAAGGTTTGCAATGTTTTGAAGCGATGATTCCCGAAGCCTCGAAGCCTAGATTTCTGAAATAAATCTCCACCGCTGAACTCAAAGGACATGTGGCATCATATCTTCCACTTTGGAGATTTAGCGCTCCAATGATTTTGAATCCCCCTTCTATCTATTTACCGCTTTCTCTACTATATTTGGTATTTTCGCCTGGTTTATCAGACTCTCGAATCAGTTTGGCATTCTGCTAAGTTCTGATGGTGCCATTAACCTTCCCGAAACAAAAGAATTTTGTAAGTTTTTCACATTGATGAAAAATAAAAAATAATCATTCCAATCATTAACTCTAACCAATCATAAACATTATTAACAATTTGGCGATTTGGATTTCAGAGGTTTTGAATGTCAGAGGGTAGAGATCTCCCAAAGGCCAAAATCACAAGGAAGCTAATCTTCTACTAATCATTCTTATGTTTTAATTTATCATGCTTTAAACCTTGAATTAACCTTAAGAACTTTGGTGTTTCGACGTTCAGGGTTTTCATTGTTTAGACATATTGAAACGCCTGAAGCACGAAGCTCCGAAGCGACCTCAGTGATTTACTTCTTTAAAATTTTGGCATCTTCACAACTCCGAAGAGATTAGGATCGTTTGATTAAATAAAAGGCTTCATCAATGATGGACATTACATGCACCTTATTCGTATTTAACCAGGAATGAAATGGATTTAAAGTTCGAAAGTTATTCTCTAATTCATGATTTGGGAAAGATTATATTTTCGTGAAAGAGGAAAACAAAACTCAAAAGTTAAGAAATATATGTGTTCCAACATAGGCTCCATCTAGGGATCACGTCTCCCCATGAGACACAGAAGAATAGTAGACCAAGTGCCTTTATTTGGTAAATGGAGTCATTATTGCATTTATGTGAAACACATTCAGAAAAGGATCATACTGAGAAAAAGAGTTTCAATCAAAACTTAGAAAACCTTAAAACACATCGAATCATGACCTTCAGTTAGGCTATTTGAAATTCCTCTTTCTTAAAATTGTATTCGGATTTGCTTAAGATAATCAAAGTAACTTTAGCCGAAATATCAAGCTTTGATCGATTTATTTCGCATCAAGGTTAAGTATATGTGTCATATTTTATGAGGATCCCTCGTTGGTTCATAATGTAAATCTCACTGAAAAAGAATTAGATGTTAGAGTATATCATGTAGATACGTATGCCAACCACACATATATCATAAATATTGCTTCACTGTCAACGGTCCTGTTCAGTACCCCGATGAAGTTATCTATTTCTCCCATTGAATTTCCTTTCACCACTTCAATTAGTAATTTGTCATTTAAATGCTAAGATGAGGGAAATAATTTAAATGAATTTCCTTTCATCATCTATTTTTTGGAAAAAATGGGGGAAATCGATTTTTCGAATTTCCTTTCACCATTTTCCTTGGACTAGATTGGGGAAATCATTTAATGAATTTACTTTCATCATATTTCTATATTTTAATACATGAAGTGGCGGCAATCAATCTATATTTAACATACAATGGATGATATCTGTTTAAGATATTCAAAGAAAAGTTCTGTCATAAATTTTTAGTATACTCCAAAACTAATTTTCTTCCAACGTTTAATACATATTCACTTATTGAGGAGATTTGATAGGGGATTTTAAATTTTAGGGATCAACCTTGAGCGAACTAGTCAATTTAAAACTAGATAAGAGAGATAAAGTTATTAAGATTAGTCTAAACATACTTTCTTTTGGTTAAATTGAAAGGGATGTATAAATTTTCACCCAACATTTTTCTAAAGACATGTTTATGATTTTTCAGAGTTAAGGTGAAATCTTTTCTCTATATGAAGACCAAGGAGAGGTATTAAAAATCATAGGAAAATAAAACTTGAGGATGGGCAGAATAAAACAAAATGAGGATTCAAAATGTTCTGCTGCAAACAAGTTTATTCCCATACAAGCTCGTTTATTGATTCTCAAATTTTCTTTAAGATCTTTTTAGTCTTATTTTCTTTTTAAAAAAAATATTTCATTTTTTATTTTAATTTTATTTTACTTGGAGATTTTTTTTTAAGATTAAGCTGCAATTTTATATTCCTCTGGTTGTGGATTAGGTGATAATATGTATAATAATGAGACTTCTTTCATATTTAGTGAGATCCCTTTGAAAATTTAGCTTGGGTCAGTAGGGTAGAAGCTTATACCTTAGATTTTCTCTATATTTTCAATCAAGTAAACTGTTCATTTATCACCTGTTTTGAGATAAAGCCAATGTTCTAAAGAGTAAGTGTTGGTTTCTGATACATCTTTATCTCTCGACTATCAGTAAGTATTATGCCTAAAAATAACATGAGAAATGTCAAAAACTTCTGCAGAAAAGAAACAATATGAGTTACTTTTTTTATATATTTATGTTTTTATGGAATCAACAAACCTGGCCTTATTTACAATGAAAGTAAAAACTTACCAAAGAAACCAAAAATTGCAAATCAAAACATGAAAATCAAACCGGTATGTATAATGGGAGTTTGGAATTTGTGTATTGCATGAAGTGTTTCAGGTAATGCTCGTTGATAGGGGTGTTAAGGATTTTCCCATCAAGGTTTTCTAATAAGAATGAATTATTTCCTTCAGAAGATGTGATCCTGAAAGGTCCAAACCAGATGTGATCAAACTTGTTGTTCTTTCCCACGTCTTCCTTTCTAGCATCCCACTTCAAAACTAGGTCACCAGGGAGAAATTCCCTATCTTTATATTTTTTATGAAACAGAGCTTTCATGTTATCTTGATATTTCTGAAGTTTCTCGTCCACCTCAGCCCTATTTTGTTGAACTTCAATTAACTCATTTATTCTTTTGGTAACATCGTTCGACTTTATGGGGAGGACCACGTCAGTACCGTACACCATTTGTAAAGGAGACATTCCGATCGATTTCTTAGTGTCGATTCAATTTTCCCACAAAGCGTATTTCAAATGAACATGCCAGGCTTTCTTATTTTCAGTCAACACCTTTTTTATTATGGTAATTAGGCTCTTATTCGATGATTCGACTAATCCATTGCGTTACGGTTAGTAGGATGTGGAATGTCCTAGTACAATGTTGTACTTTTGACAAAAACTGACCATTTCCATGGATTTTAAATCTTGGGCATTATCAGTAACTATCTTCCAAGGAAAACTGAATCTCAATCAAATGTTTTCTTCTAAGAAATTGATCACCACACTGTCTGTATCATTTCTTGTCGGAATGGATTCCACCCATTTAGTGAAATATCCTGTGGTGGTTAAAATCCATTTATGATGTGCACTTGAATGTGGATGTATTTCTCTGATAAAATCCAGACCCCATTGTTGAAACAAAGCTTTTGTTTTGACCGTAATCAAGGGTAGTGAGGGAACCTTTTTCTTGCCTAAGAATAGTTGACAGGGGTTACAGGCTCTGACTTTGGTATTCACATCAGTGAATAATTTCGGCCAATAGTATCGAACTCTTAGGATTTTATAGGCCATGGCCCTCCAGTCGTGATGTCCTCCACACACCCCTTCATGAAACTCATTTATGAAATTCGTCGTTTCAGATTCTACTAAGCAACTTAGTAAAAATCCTAGAGGATCCTTCCAATATAGTTGGCTATCCATGATGCAATATTTTACCGCGTGCATATTCAATGTTCTAGTGTTGGAAGGAATCATATCACTTGGGAACTGAAGAGTTAGGAGGTATGAAACTATGTCGCTATACCAAGCCGAGGAAGAATTTTTTTCTTGGATCTTCCTTGTAGGTGATTGGTCATCAAGTTCGTATATGTCTGAAAGGTCTCCATGGGATTCTAGGTGGTTTATCCCCAGCTCTCTAAAGTTTGATTATGCCAATAGTTTTTCTAGGCCTTGACCTTTGACAAGTTTAGTCAATTTTACCTCAAGATCGAATTCTTCAATCTTGGCTAGCCATCAACCTCTCTTTCTGTCACTATCTGGTTGAACCAATATATCTTTAACAGAGCTAGTTGGCACACAAACAATTAATTTGGAGTGCATCACGTAAGTCCTGAAATATTTGAGGGCTTTCACCATTGCATATGCCTATTTTTCCAGTATATCATTTTTCAATTCGACGTCTCTGAGACTTTTACTGAAAAATACTATCGGCTGCTCGAAACCTTCATCATTCTTTTGTAAGAGCATGAATGCGATAGTATGTTCATATGCGAATGAAAATATCAAGAATTCTTTCGTATAATCTGGGCTGGCTGGCACCGACGCTTCTCCTATAACATTCTTGATGCATTCGGAGGATTCTTTAGCTTCAATTATCCATTTAACCTCGCTGTCCTTCTTGAGCATATCTATAATCAATTTAACTATTTCAACGAAGTTTGGAATGAATCTTCTTAAAAAAATTGTTTTTCCTAAAAAAGACTAGATTTCCTTTCTGTTCCTAGGAATATTTATTGTATCTATAGCTTCAATTATTTTAGTATCGATTTTGATTCATTTTTTAGGCACTATGTGGCGCAAGAGTTTACCTTCCTGCATTGCAAAATGGGATTTCTTAGGGTTGGGTGACAAACCAAATGTTCAACATTTCTCGAATGTATGTTTGAGGTGTACCAAGTGCTCTGCGTCAAAGTTAGAAAAAATAGTTAAATCGGCGAGATAAATAATGACAAACTTATCTCTCTCACCAACAAAGGAGATGCCCATTTCTTGTTGGAAGGTGGCCCCTGCGTTCATCAGACCGAATGGAATTTTATCGTACATGAAAGTACCCCATGGAGTGGTTAACACGGTTTTTTCTTTATCATCTTTGTGGACTGCAATTTGATTGTAACCTGAAAATCCATCAATCATAGACATCCTGTTAGCCTCAACCATGTTTTCTAGAATGCGATCCATTTTAGGGAGCGAATAATTGTCTTTAAGAGATTATCTATTTAGATTCTGGAAATCTACGCAGAGTCTTATTTCACCATTCTTCTTCCTAACTAGAACTAAGTTGGATACCCACTCTGAATATCTGAGTGGAACAATAATCTTTGCATCAAGGAGAGTTTTTACCTCCCTTTCTATTATAGGCAGAAGTATAGGATTTATCTGTCTGAGTTTCTTCCTGAAAGGTTTGATGCCCTGCTTTAAAGGGATTTTATGTTCAATGACAATGGTATCATAATTTTTCAGTTCGTCATAAGACCAAGAGAATACATCTTTGTATTGTTTGAGTAACTCGACATATTTACTTATCATTTAGGGTGGAAGGTATTTAGATATTTTGACCAGTTTAGGAGTTTCATTAGTGCCTATATTACAATATTCAACCTCTTCGGGTTGAGGTTGCAAAGTAGACTTTAGGGGAATATCATCATGATCAAATAATATTTCTAAGGAAATCATACCTTTATGGATCTGATTGATTTTTAGTACCAACATGCGGTGATTAGCAATCTTACCCTAGAACTTCTAAGGATCTTCACCTTCTTGCATGATCCAAGTAGGGTCATTATGATTTTCCTAGTCGATGTGTGTTTTAGAAAATTCACAACCATTTCTAGGAATTGCTTGATCTGCTCATCGTCTTCAAAGACCTTCCAGTAATGAACATTATTTGGTATTGAAGGCATGTGCCTCATTTCTATGTGATACTTTAGCATCAGGATGGTAGGTGGCATACAATTAGCAGCCTCTTTCGCTAGAGAATCAACTTGTTGGTTTTGTACCATAGGAATATGATGAATATTAAATGATGAGAAAAAGTTTTTTATCAAATCCCAGGCACAGTTTCTGTATGACCTTAGCCTTGTATGTTTGTCTTGATACTGTTGCCTTATATGTCTTACAATCAGCTCTGCATCACCATGAACTATTAGATTTTCAATTTTCAATTTCCTGGCAGCTTCTAATCCTAAGACCAGAGCTTCATACTCGCATACATTATTTGTATAATCAATGTCCCACTACAATCTATATGAGAAAAGAATAATGAATTCATCTCTGAGTGCCACAAAAAACACTCCAGCTCTTGCTCCTTCCTAGGACGAATCACCATCAAAAAACATTTTCCAAACTCCTACACTGTTTACATTTTTGTTTATTTTGTTTATTTTTTCTTTTTGGTTTTCTTATTCTGTACAAATTTCTTCTGTACATTCATCGAAAACATCATCAATTGATAATATACAGTTTCCTAAATTCTGATCGGTGACATATATAGGGTAATTATTTGGGTTTTGTAGGTCACTTACAGTGTATGCCAACCTTGTTTCTCTGTATAGACGGTTGAACTATCCACCGAATATTGGGATCGTATCATACGTCATGTCTAGTTGAAGTGATCCTTCGATATTGGAACCCCAAGACCTGGATAACAACATGTCATACTTTGCAGGGACATCAACAACAACTACATGCATAAGAATACTCTTTACAGGAATATGTGCAAGATTAACTACCAAATATTTAATCATACTGAGACATTTAACTTTTATTGAATCAAAATAATACAGATCTCGGTATGGTCTATTAATCTCAAGACCCAACTTTTCCATAATAACTTTGGGCATTAAGTTGTGGGATGCTCCAGAATCCAACATACAGTTATGCAGTAGGTGATCATGCATGGTCAATGTAATATAAAAAGGAGCAATAGAATCTTTGGCATTTTCTATATGCGGACCAAACATTATAGTAGGTCTATCATCGAAATTAATATCATTCACATGACTTTCAACATCCAGAAAATTTATCATCTTGGCAATTTGCTTTCTATACATTGGATTTTTCACCAGTTCAACAAGAGGTACATGAATTTTGATTTTATTAATTTCATTTTCCAGGTTGAAACTTCCGATTATATTTTCAGCTTCTCTCGTTGGGATCTCTATTTCTTTTTTATCTTGCCTATTAGTCTGCATTTCTTTTGTTTCGGCTGTCCTTGTTTTGGCATCTTGTGTTTCAGTGGATGGTTGAGTTGCCTCATTCATTTTACTTCTCTACAAGGTCTTCTTTGGTGGAGAAATTGTAGAATTTTTATCTCTAGGCCTTAAATTATATTTCTATTGAAGCGCGGCCATTATAGAGTCGACGATTCCTTGATAATCCGACTCTCCCAGATTATTTATACTTTCCTCATTTCCAAAAAGGGGTTCTTAGTCTAAAGATATTTCATAATCCTGTCTGGTTAGGTGAGGTTCTTGGTCGTCATCACTGAGATTTTTTATATATTCATATAACCCCCATAATCTTGCATATCATCACTTTGCATGAAGTTTTTTGTTTTAAATGGGGCTTTGATTTTTTAATCTTCGTTTTTTACTTGTCTCTGCTGGATCTGGGGGTTAGGATTCCTTTTGAAATCTTTTCTAGCGATTGGATCAGGCTTATATTGGTCTAGTTCCATTCTAGATATTTTGTTTGATAATTCTTTGATTATCTTAGCCATGCCATCCATTTTTTTCTACCCAGATCTCCCAGATCTAGAGGGTCTTACTTGTTCCCTGAAGCATCTAGTTTCTTTGGTTCCTATCTCAACCTTGGATTTTAGTTTGCCTAACGCCATCATGTTCGACTCGATTTCTATGGTGTCGTCATGCATTCCCGTGAGGGTGGAAGATCTTGTTTCTCTTAAAAGTAGGGCAAAGTCAAGCTCAAAAGCCCCTGTGAAAGTCACTTTAGCTGTGGGTTGAGAAGGTTTAACTTCTACTAGAATCTTATGATAGAGTTTTATAAACCTCTGGGTGAATTCTAGGACTGACTCGGAATTATTTTTCCCAGAGCCCCAAATTTCGTCAGATAGTACAAGTGGTCTTTCTTTTCTCCCCACTATCTTAAAAAAGCATTTTATAGCGCATCATAAGACCCTACAGAACCTACCGGGAGCCCTCGAAACCAGATTCTTACTTGGCCTTCGAAAGTCTGCACTAAAAGTCTTGAGTAAAGATCCTCATGCTCAATGCCAAGGATATCAACGAATTGGTCAAAAAAGTTTATGTGGTATCATTTTTAGGATTAACTGCATAGTGTAAGTCATTAATCTATGACCCATATCCATGAGTATTAGTCACAACTGACCAATAATTCTCATGATTTGAATATCCCACTTATAGATTAATGACTTACACTACACAACTAATCCTGAAAACTACGGAAGCCCCTCTATTCTTAAAGTTTATGTGCTCTGTAGCAGTTAAGTCCCCTTCTCCTATGAATTTCGGTAAGTTCTTCATATAATTTTCGGGTAAATCATGAAGAACGGGAGGAAGGACCACCTCCTCCTCCAGCACCAACTCCAACGCCACCTCCTCCGGTAGCAGCCATTGAGAGTCTAGGGGATGAAGTTTAGGAATTATAGAGATGGTTTTCAAAAACTTGTAGTGACCCTTCAACTACTTCAGGATGAGGTGAAGGAGGTTCTGGAAACTAACCGTTAGGAGACAAAAAATCTGAAAAAGGGGGAAAAGGGAAATGAGGACTGGGTTCTTCAAACTTACAGGATATATAAACAGGAGAACCAACAAGAGTTAAATCAGGGTATGAGATATACTCTTCAGAGTTTCGAGGAACTGAAACCTTTACTTCGGGGACCGATGGAATATCAATAAAGGTGAGTATCTAAAGAGATATTTTACCTTTACTAGTAAAGGTGGAAGTCAAATCGGTCTCAGCTTTTATCTCGAGTAAAACCAACTTGGGGTTTATGGTTTCAGCTTCAAGTTTATCCATTGATGTATCTCCGAAGTGGATTTGTGTGGAACCTTCTTGCAGGATTGATTGTTCAAGTGGAACCTTAGCATTAGTTTGCACAATTTTGGGTTGGTAAACCTTAATTGTGGATGTGACAATCTTCTTGAGGTATCCCCTTGGTTTTAATAGTTTTTCAGGATTGGATACATGCATAGTCTACTGATCATCTGGGTTCTTCCTGGTATTCTTACTATCGAATGTGAGTTTATCTGTAGAGGAGTCATCAAGTGAAAGATTAAAATTAGCCTTATTATTGTATTCAATCTTTGTTCACTATCAAAGAGAGAAACTTACCATGTCATTCTCCCAGGGAAAAATAACTTCATTTCTCTGTCCCTGGCGACGACGCCAAAACGATGTTGTTCCTGAAATTAAACTTAAGGCTCAAAGAATAATGTCAAGCATCAGGAATTAAAGGAAATTTTTAAGGTGTGATTTTTCTACCCTAGTTGTATGAGAAAATCTCCTTAAATGAAATTAACAACCTAGCAGCTAGAGGTCGTATTTCACGTCAGAGTCTAAATTGAAAAATCTAATGATGCGAGAGAAAAACACTAAAATGTTAAACAAAGCAAGGCATCAATTGATGAAGAATCTCACTTTGTTGTAGTAGAAGAAAATAGGAAGCATACCCTTGAATAAAGTATAAAATATATCAATCCACACAGCTCACAGGTCTTTCTTTATTCACAGTAAATGCAGAGGAAAAACTATGTTCTTAACAAATTACTAAGGAAATATGTCTACAGTAGTTGTTGTACTAAATTGAAATCAAACCTTTATCAAGGAATACATAGAGAAATGTTGAGATATGGAAGAATAGAAGAAACATATAACTCAAGCTAAACGAAATTTGGAATCCCTCTTTGCACTTTTATTAATTCTCAAAAAGAGATTTTTCTCTGTTACATTCGGAAAGAAGCAACTCAGTGCAGATCTTGAATCTGTGTATTTATACAAAATTTTCCATCACTCAAAACGGTTGGAATTCTCACAATATCTAACTATGTCTAAAATGAAACGACAGGGTGTGAAAACAGATGGGATTAACTGTCATTTTCTTCTGTCTCTTCACCTACTGCAAGAAACACTTATTCAGAGAGAGAAGGCTAATCGGATGGATAACTCTGCATGGTTCATCAAGAGATGGATAACAGACGTAGGAAAAGTAATCATTTATGAAAAAATGAAACTGTAATGGAGATAAATGCAGTAATCGATGTGGAAAATGTAATAGGATGGATGACATGTGTTGTTCCAACGTCCTTTTCTTCTTCTCAATATTTTGCGGGGGCATGAGGAGGTGGTTTTGAAGTAAACCAATTTTCATCTCACAATACACTTGGTGATGCCATGTAACCCCGAGAGAAAAACGCGGTTTAAATTCCAGGACTGCCTCTCAAAATTAAGTTCCATGCAACTCCACACCCTATAATTTCCCTTGACCATTGATCTATGAGAGAGAGAGATAAGCAGTCAGATCTTGCAAAGTAATATAAGCACCCAAATTTTGAGCTGAGGTCACAACTCACAGTCACATGTGGAAAAATATTTGTGCAATTCATGTCCATCGATCTAAGCAGGGCACACCTATCATATGATCTTTGTATTCAACTAGTTTGTACTCTGTGGGAGGAAAGCAGTGCTGAGTAAATAACTCCTGAAGATTCAAAGTCCATCGTGATCGTTGATCGAAGTGGACACGCGACACCAAATCTCCCATTTCGGCGATAACTGCTTCGAAAGAAACCTGAATGTGTGAGGTGAGAATTCCCGAAGTACCGAATGTTGGATTCCCAAAGTCCTGAAGCCCAGATTTCCAAAATAAATCTCCACCGTTGAACTCAAAGGACACGTGGTATGAGATCCTGCACTTTGGGGATAATTTCTTCAGAAGGTTTGAGATGTTGTGAAGCGAGGATTCTCGAAGTCTTGAAGTCGAGATTTCTGAAACAAATCTCCATCGTTGAACTCAAAGGAAACGTGGCATAAGATCTTCCACTTCAGATATTTATCACTCCGTTCATTTTGAATCCCCCTTTCTGTCTATTTACCCCTTTCTCTACTATATTTGGTCTTTTCGCCTAGTTTGTCAGACTCTAGAATCAGTTCGGTGTTTCGCTAAGTTCTGATGGCATCATTAACCTGCCTAAAACAAAATAATTCTGTAAGTTTTTCGCTTTGATGAAAAATACAAAATAATCCTTCCAATCATTAACTCTAACCAATCATAAACATTATTAACAATTTTGCGGTTTGGCTTTCAGAGGTTTTGAATTTAAGAGGGTAGAGATATCCTGAAGGCCGAAATCACAAAGAAGTTAATCTTCTACTAATCATTCTTATGTTTTAATTTATCATGCTTTAAACCTTGAATTAGCCTTAATAACTTCGGTGTTTCGGCATTTGGGGTTTTCATTGTTTAGAAATATTGAAACGCCTGAAGCACGAAGCTCCGAAGAGACCTCAATGATTTACTTATTTAACAATTTGGTGGATCCAAAAATCTGAAGAGATTAGTATCATTTTATTAAATAAAAGGCTTCATCAACGATGGACATTACGTGCGCCTTATTCTTATTTAAATAAGAATGAAATGGATTTAAAGTTCGAAATTTATTCTCTAATTCATGATTTGGGAAAGATTATATTTTCGTGAAAGAGGAAAACAAAACTCAAAAGTTTATAAATATATGTGTTCCAACAAGTGACATAATTTCTCTCATTCGCCTTAAGCTTTTTGTATTCATAAAAACCACATGTTCGTCCTCAATAATAATTCCACCAATTTCCTCCTTGCAAGAATTTGTGCATACCAAAACATCTTCATTTGGATCAACAATATTGAGAATAAGTGTACTAGTGAGTAGTTTGTTTAACTGCTTGAAACTTTCTTCACATTGTAATTCCCATTCAAATTTGACTCTCTTCTTTTATAATGATGTAGTTGGATGTGCAATTTTGAGAATCCACTACAAGGAAACGACCCGACATCAGAGGTTTTTGCAGAAGCCCCTTTAAAAATAGCCCAAAAATAAGTTTGTAGCATAGGTCACTACAATGAAGCCGATACTGGATCTCTAGAATTCATGGAAATGGATAATGATATGTTTCCATTTGTAGAGGGAGATTGGATAGAACAAGATTTTGAGTATGAAGACCAACATTTCCAAGAAAATGTTGTCTAGATTAGAGCCCAACTCAAGAAATTCAAGGGAAAGGATCCAAATCATCCAAAAATAGATAAGGCCAATGAATCCATAAATAGAAAAATTGGTCTTTCTACATCATAAGTTTTTCCTCTTCGAACAAATGTGAAAAATATTATTTTTTCTCCAGAGAAAACTAGTGAAGTAAAAAATTCTTCAAAAAATGAATTATAATGTTGTGGATGATTAGACGAAGCTATAGATCACTCTTCAATTATTGGAAGTAGTTAAAATACCACATCAAAAAGAAAATATTATTAAAGTATTAAAATATGAAGATAAACATGATGTCATGG
The DNA here is from genome assembly GCA_009831015.1 of Picea engelmannii. Classification (NCBI taxonomy): domain Eukaryota; kingdom Viridiplantae; phylum Streptophyta; class Pinopsida; order Pinales; family Pinaceae; genus Picea; species Picea engelmannii. The sequence goes on along the minus strand of ML837674.1, from coordinate 85,081 downwards.
GTGAAGCAACTATAATGAATGATGAGCAACAATGTGATCCCCCATTTATGAGAACAAGAGGAAAAAATCCTCCATTCTATGTATCTTTGTAAACACCTGAGCGGATATTTCATAATTGTATGGTTGATAGTGGAGCCACAAATAATATCATGCAAGTATCAATATGCAGGTTGTTGTACTAGAATACAACAAGGATATTTGTGAGGATGGAGAAGAAATATATCGAATATATTCAAGAAAATTCACAACATATGAAGAAATTAAATATCTATTTGCATGGATAAGCTTTGCACCACATGTCAAGACAATCTTTACCATAATTTTTCTCGACCTTCCGACAACATATGTTGTTGTGTTAGGAAGAGAATGGTGTTTTCCTTTGGGAGGGTATATAATGAATGATGGAAGTCGTATGATGCTCCCAAAAAAATGTGGTGGATTTACCAAAGTCCTTTGTGAACAAAGAAATCCTATTGTATTCAAAAAGAAAGAAATATAATCAATGGAAAAAATCACTGGTCTTGGTATTCTCCTTGGATTTCTTTGTATTTTATTCTCTCTCGCTTCATTATTTGGAACTTCATAATATTCTTATCTATCTCCCATATTTCCTTTAGAATAGATGTATGGTGGAATCAAGAAAGTTGAAACTTGAATTATATAACTACTAACATGATCTGCTTGTTCAATAAGTCTGATTTTGTCCTTCTTATAGGTCCTTCAATAATTTTTGAAAGGTCCATATTAAGTTCTTCTTTAAAGGAGTCTACTTTCAAGATTTTTTTGAGCAGGAAGTGTTGAAATATTGGCCAATACTGAGAGGAAGGTTGAATCAATATTTCTTCTTTTAACAATCTTAGTCAATTATTAATTAACTAATTAATTAATCGTAACAATTGATCAACAAGAATGTATTGAATACATAAATTTGAATATACAAATAAAAAGTACATGTTCCAATTGTGTGAGAGTCACCAATCTCTCTTCTTTTGAGCATTGACTGAAGGAGATACCAATCCCCTGGTTTTAGAGCACCAACTCTAGGAAGCACCAACTCCCTTGTGAAACAAGCTTTAACTTGTCGAGGGCTGTGATCCTCCCGAGATCCTCCCTACCACCCTCACTGCATAAAAATGTTTATAATTTATTTTTTGTACTCTACTCCTACTTTGTTTATGTATACTGCAGAGACACCTTCTTTCCACCACAGTTTTTGGTTTATATAGTATTTCAATAGGTATGAATTTGAACCACTGTGTCTTTTAATAATGAACCATTGCACCTCTTCATTTAATCAACATTAATGGTGAAATTTATGTTTGATTAATATTTAATTTTAATTTTAAAAGAATTCAAATCCCTTGTAAGTTGTTTTATCATTTTATTCCTTCACAGATTGTTTTCTTGTATATGGATTCAAATTTTGCAGATAGGAGATTCCTTCAATCCACTTTCCTTGTGACCAAGGGATCAAAACCACATGCCTATCCACTCTAAGAATTGTTCCTTTAGCGCTTTCTATTTCCACCCTTATTATTATAAATAGAAACTTATTCAAATGTCTGCGTGCCTATTTACTTCTAGGCCCTTGGAGCCCCTAATAAACTCCTTTACCTTATCATGAGACCAGTGCTGGAACCAAATCCTTCGATACTTTGTCCGTCAAAATGATTTAGAATGTCTCATGATAGATTGGTTTATTAAGAAGTGGTTTTCATAACACATCCCCATGCGGGTATGAAGATCTCATCTAGAAGTTACGAAGAATATCATTGGAACACTTTTGAGGCGGAGATTCATAATTTTATATAGAATTCCAAGCATGTATTCAAGAATGATATATTCATTAAAGAATGTTGCAGACTTGTAGATTTTGATTTGAATATAGATAATACTAGTGGAGATAAGTGATTCAACTTGAGAAGCAGGGATATGTGGTGATTAGCTGCAACAGATCTAAAGAAGCTCTCAAAACAATGAAATGACATATTAGTCACCATTGTGTGTAGTTAAGTACCAGAGTCATGGAAAATTTTGTGACATATGGACAAATATGAATTCATGAGATATTTGTAAGGTCTATAAAACAATACTTAACATAAATCAGAGAATATGCATGATAGTGGATGAAAGAATGAAGAGGAATTTCAAAAAGACTCATTGGAATTGTCATCAAGAAGAATGTTTTAGTAAATTATATGACTCAAGAAAAAGATCATATTGAGTGTTTAGGATAAGTCGGTGAGTGCGGACACAAACCGACCTCCCTAGATCCACCTGGTATCTAGAACAAAACAGGACAGAATAATACACTTTCCCTAGATCTAGTCTATTGAATGAACTAAGAGATAAGGGCTATGGACATACCTTATGAACGCTTTCCTTAGATCTCTGTTGTTCCCAACTTCGCTCCAATGCTCTCGTCTCGTCCATATCACAACAAAATGAACCAATTGAAGTAAAGGCAAGTTAAGATATTCAATGACTAGTCTATACATATGATCAAGGAGTTATGTAATAAAGTGACATCATCTTTATGGGAAAGGAACATATTATTTTATTGAATTAATTGAAAGAGAGACTTACAACCTGAGCCTTGATGTCATAGGTCTCTTTTTGATGGCTTCTAGCTCTGACACACACACTTGCTCATGCATGAATAAAATCAACCACATGTGATGACTTTGTTGTTGTCCCTTGCTGCTGTAGCATCAGTCCTCCATACAGTCTTGCACTAATTCTCTAATCAAACTCTTGCTGACTTGCTGTTAACTGAACTTCTTCTTTCTTAACCCTTTCCATGAGAAATCTCCTCAATATATAGGAATAGATAGATTAGTTACTTGGATAGGGAATGATCCCAAGATATCTAGAATGACAGTACTTGAGTAACCACTCGAAAGCCAACTCATCCTTCTAGAAGATTCCCTTCTAGAAGATTCGAGATATTTATCTTTTTCACCTTTAAAATCATGTCCACACCCTAACCATGAGTACAGTGCGAGAAGTTCGCACCCCAGCTTAAGGTAGCTTGCGGGAATCAGGCATTCCCGCAGGTGAATGTATAAGCAACCTGCGAACATGTTTCAAAGTATGAATTCTGGAAGAAGACAACTGTAACTTTTCTCAGGAAAGTGTTCTTGGTAAAGAGATTGATTTTCCATCATCATGACATCATCATGAAATCATCACAATGACCAAATTTGTGGATAACAGAATGCCCCCCAAAGTCTAAGAGCGGAACCAGTGACAGTCGATAGACTTTGTAAGCTACATGTGTGTGTCAAGAACCAAAATCACATCTAATCAGAGACCTGCAAACATCCAAGCATCAACATAATATCATATGTATCAATTCTGAGGTAGGCATTCCCATACTCAGATCATAGACGGATGACATCATAAACCAAGGTCATGGCCACCAATCATACACTGTGGATCCATGTCGTCACTTATATAGCACAGCCACCTGAATACACTGTGGATCTATGCGACAAATTTTTAGTCAAGACGACATAGCCACGAATCATACACAGTGGATCTATGTGTCGCAAATGATGTATACTCCATCGCAACCTGGATCACAAAGACAACATCCAGGGTCTTCAATCTCGTCGCCCAAAGTATGAATCTGACCATGTGATTACAAGTGTCGAAGTCGAACATGGTAGAAACCACTTGATTACCGGTCATTAATGTATACCGTTAACAAGTGCGAGGGAAATCACCATTAATGTCAATGACTCCCAAAGTACGATAGTACAATCCATCGACTTTGAATAAAGGAGTTGATGTCGAACACTCGACGGAATCTCTCGATCAAGGGTCAATGATGTAAACCCACTGTCGAAAGCGAGAAACTTTCCATTGAGGCATGCAAGCTTCAAGGTACTGAATAATTTATAAGTCTTAATTCTGGATAATGTGCTAAAATCGACAGAACAAGAATCATCACAGGAAGGCCTTGATGTATCCCACATCAGTGACACGAAATGAGTAACAGAGTTTCTAAGTGAAACAGAGCATGAGACAATTGGACTTTGGACACAGGGAAGGCCGACACGGAATGAAAGTATAACTGCGGATGGCCGACTCAATAGAGGTTTGGACTGCTCTTGAACATATGGAAGACACGACCAATGATTTGGAAGCATTGACTCAAAGACGACACATGGAAAGACCTTGTTATTGAATCATATGAGAGGCAAATGGATTTCCCAAACCGACTTCAAATGATGAATAGAGGGTGTCATGTTCAAGAGCGACACTTACTGCCAATTAACACAAAAACGAAACATATCCCTTTCCCAAATTTTCCCCCACCATTTCTGGCAAGTACCTCTTTATT
>ML837674.1:70221-80361 GCA_009831015.1 Picea engelmannii | reverse complement strand
GAGAACTCTCTCAGTTCCTTTTTCGTACAATAGTCCAACGAGACCAAAAAAGGGTTAAACTATCGCTCGAAGGACGCGTAACTTCAAATACTTTAACGAGTGTGAAAAGAGCAAGATCACTCGACAATCTTTTCATATTTAGGAAGTCGTGAAAAGAGCTTAAAGTTAACTCCAGGGGGGTTCCTTTTTCGTGTAACCATAACGAGCCCGGAAAAGAGATAAAACAACGCTCGATCACATTCTAGGTTTTTCACAAGTGCAAGAATGGATAAAAGGCACTTGAGGTCTTATATCAAAACCATAGGAAACAAACAAAAACGTATTATATCGCAAAAGTTTTTCTTCCATAATCATCTGCATTGGGTACCTGCAAGTCATTTCACTCACTTTCGTATTAGAAATTAGGGTAAAATAGTGAATAAATACAGAAAACCCACTTTTAATATGGTAAAAAGTAAATAAAACAAATTTACTATTCATTTTTACCATATGTTTTACCCATTTACCATTGTAGTGCAAAAAACTTCCATTTTACCTCCGATCTTTACCGTCGATTTCCGGGAGCTTCGGGGCACCATTCCACGAACCGTCTGGATCAGATTGGTAAGTTCTCAATTCTCTAGCCTTTCATGGTTTAATTTCCTTATTTAAGTGGCTAAATTTCAAGTTTTAAACTAGTTTTTGAAACCCTATGCGTGAATGAGGATTCCCGCAGGCTGCCCATACGGAGCCTGCGAGAAGTCTTCATTCCCGCAGGTGGGCTTAAGCTATAGTGCGAGAAGTCCGCACTGTGCGCTATAAGTCACCTGCGAATAGTGCAGTGCCCAAATTTTTTTATAATATTTAGCCAATCAAACCAATTTTCCTCATGTTTCAAATTATTAACTATCTTCCCATGGTTGCCATGCAGGTTAATAACTATCACAATGGTGCTCGAATGGAGAGAAAGGGAACACGAGGATGATAATTCTACCACCGAAAATCACCCTCAAACCATTGTCTCTTTAAGATACTGCGGTCTCCTAAAGTATTTCCGCATACTGGGCATGAGAGCCCAAGTTCGATTGTTGGAACATTTAGTCCGGATGTGGGATCCGGATCAGCAGGTCTTTAATGTCGGTGCCCACACATTGATGATTGATATTGAGGATATCTATTTCTTGACTGGGTTGTCAAGACAGGGTTCTTATGTCATTTTGACTGGTACCCGCAGAGGTGGCATGAAAATGAGTGAGTATTGCAGAGAGTATTGCGTGCCAGAGGCTGAAAGACAAAAGGGAAAAGTGGCCATTTGGGGAGTGACTGATATCACTCTCCGTACCATTCTCTTTACTATAGCTCGGATGGCAAGAAGTGTTGCCCTGCATATGGATCTACAGATCTACTTTCAGTATGCCCTCGAGTGTGTCGAGCCTCGGGTCTTCAACTGGGCTGATGCAGTGTTACGTAACCTCAAGAAACAACTGACCAAAAGCAGAAAACGATGGTAGAACAGCATAAGGATTAAAACCCAAGTCATTGAAGGCTCGTAAAGTGTTTTGTGATTCATTTAACGGGGGAGAGCCAATGGATTTCCAACAAGAAAAAGACATTACGCATGTAGAGGCACCTTCATCTATAACAGTCCGACAAATACTCTTGTCGGAGACCACAACTTGAATTTGAAATGCAAGCTGTGGGGGTAACCTTGGAATGTGATCATCCAAGTTAAAGACTATCAAATTTGTATCTGTTGGATCAATGCCACCTATAGATTTCAACAACACCCTTCGTTTCACAGGACAAGACTGAAGGACTTCCAGGGAAGACATCGTTGAAGGTGCTTGGGCAAGATCTTCGACAATGCTATAGTTCTGGGCTGCCCGAGCATGAGGATTGAATGTCAACTTCTTAACTACACCTTTCGAAGGTCACAAAACTGTATCAAGATTCGGTCGTTCGAGATGAAGAGGACCATTCGTAGGTGGATTGGGTGGAAAAGGCTGTACCAAATCGGGAGGTAAGTCATCAACCTTCTCCTTAGAAGGAGTATAGTCTTTATCTCTAGTGGTAAGTGCAACATTGTTTTTCGTGGAATCACCAGTGCACATCAAAACATAAGATGATGTAGAAGTAGAGGGTTGGTCATGAATGACCAACGAATCCTGTTGTTGAGATGGGAAGGGTTGAGACAAGACAACCGGCGTAGAGGGATTCGATGCCCCTTGAAGGAATTTGTTAACCTCGGCACGTCTCGGACAATCCTTTGTGTAGTGATCATCACCACAGATAAGGCAAGGATAGCATGGTTTGTGCTTATCCCGGTCATCAACAGGAGGTGATTTGGTCTGCTCATTTAGATTATTGTTTTTACCCTCCTTATTCTTGCCCCTCCCTTTTCTAGACTTAGCCTTACCGGTCGGCGTAGATTGAACAACGTTCACTTCAGAGGTTTTACCGGCAGGGGGAGAAGGAGACGGAGAACTTTGTACATTAGAAGAATTGGATTTTGGGGTTTTAGTTGACACGGAATGTGAGTGGCTATGAGTGGAACCAATCACACCATCATCTGCATGTGAGGCAGTTGGAGCAGTAGAAGTAGTAGAAGTACCAAGACGAGGTAAATCAGGAAGTAAATCATACAAGGTTCTTGTTTGCGAATAAACGAGATCGAGATACTGAGCACAGCTAATAGCCTGCTCTTCAGTGACAACACTGCCCATAGCAATGTCTTTACCAATTTTGTTTACAAAAGACTTGGTAAACCACTCAGCCAGTAACTGATAAGGAAGCTCAAGTTTAATGAGACGTCGCCTCCGTCGCCACTCATGAATATGATCAGATATATGAGTGCTCGAGCTTTGTTTGAAGGAGGTTAAAATCTCGGTTCCAGTATCGTAATGAATCGATAACTGGTAGTGTGTGAGAAAGGCCATTGCAAGGGTGTTGAAATCGGAAAAGAAACCTCGTGGTAATTCGATGTACCACTTCGCAGAAGCACCCGTAAGAGTTCGTTGAAAAAGACGTAGTCTAATGGAGTCATCCATCAACGAGTTGGACGAACACCACAAGTGGAAGGTCATGACATGATTATTTGGGTCCTCTTCCGCCTTCCCATCGAAATTTGGAATGTCCGATGGAAGCTTTGTAGGAATATCAGGCCATTGGGGAGAGTGACGAATAGGATCATTGAGAATCCTGGACAAATTTGGCAAATCCAAAGTAGCAAGAAAAGGCAATTGTCGATTCACTTGTGGATACTGGTGACTTTGGGGTGGAAGCCCTGTCGGTAGACCAGTGGGAATATATGCAGTCTGCCCCCAGAGGGAAGATCCTGGTTGGTTTGGTGGTGGTTGGAATGGATAGTAACCCCAAGGATTTTGACCTTGAGCTTGAGGTTGAGTAGTTTGACCAGAACCCCAAATAGGATTAGTCACCCCTGGATATTTTTGGCCTATAGTAGGGACAGTTTGCTGCCCCCCAGAATTTTGAGGAAAGTTTTTCATAAGTTGATTCCAATACTGGGCCAATGCAGGAGGTATGTTTTGTCCTAAAGGTGAGGTTGGTCCCCCTATCAAAGGGACAGTTCCACCCGGAAGTTGTGTACCAATCGTAGGTTGCGTAGTAACTGCATTATGTCCGGGAAAAGGAAAAGGAAACGTACTACCCTGACCACCAACAGGATTGTGCAAGTTTGGTGCAATAGTCGGGATAATGCTACTAGTATTAGGATTACCAAGAGGAAACGGAGGGAGTGTCGGGATGAAACCGGGAATAGGATGCCCAGGGAACTGAGGACCACTTGGAGAACCGGCTAGAGTTTGTGGGGGTGTTGGATGAGAAACATTCAACGATGGATTCAATGCATGGTAACCAGGAGGTAAATTTGGATTATCCTCAGGAGTTCTCTGGGTATTGATAGGAGGAAGAGTAGTAGCAGTAATTCCGGTTTGAACACTCGTAGTATTTGCGAGATGGGCCATCTCGGGAGGAAGAACAAAACGATAAGTGGTAGTCTCGGGTGTAGTATCTGATTCAGGAGACACAGGAGGGTTGACGAGTTCGTAGACAGGGGATTCAGTACCAAACAAGACTCGTCAGAAATCACCTGACCGAAAAGGATCTTGGCCTACTACACTGTGAGAAGGCCCAATTATTGATTCAGAAGATGCAACAAGAGTTTCTTCAGAAAGATGAAATCGTCCTGAAGGTCGTTCACCACGACAAATGCGATAATCCTCTATAGTATTGGTAATTCAAAATTCCGCAAGAGGATCTGTGGGTTCTACTTGTGGAGGTGGTGTAAAAACTTCTGGGATGTCACTTATGTCCACGTGTGGTAGAGTAACAAGGGGAATTTCACCCGGACGAGGAGAGTCCTCAGGGGTACCCTCAGGTGTTGTTGTTTGAAAAGGTTGTGAAGCTTCCGGATGTTCCAGAGACAAACCTTTCATCCTACGTGAACGTCTTGGGGGAGAAATTGTAAGCAAAAAACCAACTCCCCAACGAAAATCCTATGGTCAACTTCGAGGAACGAACAACACACCCTAGTAAACAAAATCTAGAAGTAATCACCAAGCAAACAAAACCTTCTAATACCGAAGCCACTAGTTGGTGATGAAATCCAACGTCGCAACAATGAGACGAGAAGGGGCGGGGATAAGGTGGAAAATTTACGTTGACGACCTGCTTAATAGACTTACACCCTGGTGTAAGCTCCCACACATAATCGTGGGTATACCCTCCAAGGAGCCCGAGTGAGTTTGATCAATGTTGATTCCAGGTACCGTGAAGACTTTCCCCTCCACAGTCACCTTGGGTAAGAACCTAGAGAGATAAGCCACTAAGGTCACCATAGACAACAGTACAACCTGGGGAAACGGTCGTCAGTCCGATCCACACGTAAAGGCAGGGTATCTAGCCCAAAATCAACTCAAAGGCTTCCACTCATAATTGTGGGTATACCTCGGAGTGACCCCCGTAATACGTGCAATCTCTACACCAATGCCAACAAGCAGGGTTAGTAACTCTGCCAACACCAATGCGACCTAATGCTTGACCCTTGTGTTAGAAGGGCTTCTCAGGACAACATGCTGCCAATGGAATTTTACACTCCCTAACTCAAGATGCTATTGTGTGTTTTTTATCTTTTGGAGAGTGTGTCTCTCTTCCTACTCCAAAGCACTAGCCTAGCTAAATGTTGGTGTAAAAAAGCCCTAGAAAAAAGTTACTAGTTCAATTTTAATATTACGCAATGTTTTTACAGGCTGTTGTTTACTCAAAGGCAATGGAAATGAAACTCGTGATGTATGACTCTGACCCAAATAATGCAAGGATATGATGAAATAGAATTCGTTTCATTCGATGAATCCTAGTTATGGGAGAGAGAGATCAATTTCCGAATCAAACTCAATACTACAATGCAAAAAGCAATGCTCAATTTCCTTTCAGATGCCAATGCAAATAATCATGTATCAATGAACAACTTCAATATGTCTTTTTCAAAACTTCAATACTCTTAAAACTTTGATTTCCAATGTTCTCGCAAAAATCAAAAACAAAACTTGAAAGAAAACATGTAGTTCACTTTCCAAGAAGAACTCTGAATAATGAGAAAAGAAAACCAAAATATAAAGACCCAAACAAACAACCCAAGCCAATACTTTCAATGAAAGCAAAAACAAAAGCAAACCAAAGAGCTTCTCAATGTAAATGAAAAATTTGTCCTTTCGAACCAACAAGTACAAGAGAAACACCAAACACTCAACTCTCACCCAATCCCTGGTTCTCAGCGAGTCAGATACACTCAACTCTATAAAGCAGAGAGAATGACAATGCCAACAAAAGCTAAGAAATGAAAGTCAAGTTTCAAAGGCAAGAAAACCTAGAAAACCTAGATCAGTTCCAGCAAGACAATTATAGAAAAATATAAGTAAGTCACTGATTCAACAAGCCAAAGAGGTCCAAATCAACATACATGAGCTATTGACAGGGTCAAAACTTGAATTCAAAAAATTTCAAAAAATGTTCGCAGGCTAGTGTGGAACACAGTGCGAGAAACTATGGTTCTCGCAGGCCACTTTGATGCAGCATGTGAACTATCTGCACTGAAACATATATGCAAGGTGCGAACAATCAAGGTTATCGCAGGCTGCTAATGGACACAGTGCGAGAATCCCTGAAACTAATGAAAATTTTGAAAGAGCAAGCAAAAATCAAATTGGCTTATAGACCCAGAAGGTCTCCCAGGGTATCCTGAGGACTCAGAGACATACAAATCAAGAGAAAAATGCAAACAGAGAAAATGGCCATAGAAAGTTCAAAAACCAAAAAGACAAAAGGGATAGTTCCCCAGTTGAGTCACCAATTTTGTTATAGGATAAGTCCGTGAGTGCGGAAACAAACCGACCTCCCTAGATCCACCTGGTATCTAGAACAAAACAGGACAGAATAATACACTTTCCCTAGATCTGGTCTATTGAATGAACTAAGAGATAAGGGCTATGGACATACCTTATGAACGATTTCCTTAGATCTCTATTGTTCCCAGCTTCTCTCCAATGCTCTCATCCCGTCCAGATCACAACAAAACGAACCAATCGACGTAAAGGCAAGTTAAGATATTCAATTACTAGTCTATACATATGATCAAGGAGTTATGTAATAAAGTGACATCATCTTTATGGGAAAGGGACATATTATTGTATTGAATTAATTGAAAGATATACTTACAACCTGAGCCTTGATGTCATAGGTCTCTTTTCGATGGCTTCTAGCTCTGACACACACACTTGCTCATGCATGAAGAAAATCAACCACATGTGATGACTTTGTTGTTGTCCCTTGCTACTGTAGCATCAGTCCTCCATACAGTCTTGCACTAATTTTCTAATCAAACTCTTGCTGACTTGCTGCTAACTGAACTTCTTCTTTCTTAACCCTTTCCATGAGCAATCTCCTCAATATATAGGAAGAGATAGATTAGTTACTTGGATAGGGAATGATCCCAAGATATCTGGAATGACAGTACTTGAGTAACCACTCGAAAGCCAACTCATCCTTCTAGAAGATTCCCTTCTATAAGATTCGAGATCTTTATCTTTTTCACCTTTAAAATCATGTCCGCACCCTAACCATGAGTACAGTGCGAGAAGTTCTCACCCCAGCTTAAGGTAGCTTGAGGGAATCAGACATTCCCACAGGTGAATGTATAAGTAGCCTGTGAACATGTTTCAAAGTATGAATTCTGGAAGAAGACAACTGTAACTTTTCTCAGGAAAGTGTTCTTGGTAAAGAGCTTGATTTTCCATCATCATGACATCATCATGACATCATCATGACATCATCACAATGACCAAATTTGTGGATAACATTGAGAAGTGGAACCAACTAGTCATAAGAAGGAAAGATGTGAAAGGAACATCAAGACAGAGGGAGAGAAACCATCCAGAGGAGTTATACTGTCAATATAATATTGTTGAATGATTATGTCATTGATGTCATTACAATGAAGATGACAATCCATGAAGGAAACTTGAAATAAATTATTTTAATATACATCAGTAGATTAAAAAAACATGAAGTACTAATGGAAAAAAATCACTGGAAGAGAGGAAAGAAAGAATATACAAGAAGCCCCACATTGATCTACACGACATCTTGCAAAAGAAGACAGGGTGAGAGAAATAGTTAGATGGAGTTACCCTTAATGTCAAAGGGGGAGAGAAAGACTAGAAGCATGAATATGGGGAGAGAGATTTTCAAAAGAAGGTATAGTTTTAGGGGGAGTTACCCTTTTACATTGATTTCAAAGGGGGAGAGAAATATCAGAAGCATGAAAACAGGGGGAGAAATGGTCATGGGGAGAGTATGAGTGTTTCCATCAATTCCAAAGGGGGATATTGTTGGAAATTTGGTTGTCATTGATGTCAACCCTAGAATAATCCCTGAATCAAGTTATGTCAAACCTAGAAGAAGCCCCAAAGAAAGTTGGAAGAATCTATAAGTGATGGGAGTATTTGAAGGTATGCAAAGTGGTCCCCTTATGACATAGCTTTAAGGATGACCCTCACGGGAAGAAAATTTGAAGAAGTCTACAAGAATCCCTGGAAATATATTTAAGTAGTTAAGAATCCCCATAAATGTGGTCATGAATCCTAAATTTGATTGAAGAAAAAGAGTATATAGGACATTGCAAATGCATGCAAAAAATACATTGATTGATGGTCCTCGTAAAGATGTATCCAATGGTAGGTGCCACACCACGTGGTTCCTCACGGTTGAGGAGTTATGTCCTATTAAAAATGAAACCCCAAAGTATGGTCAAGAATCACCAAATCCAAGGTCAAGAAGTTATAATTTGGCCCTAAATGCAAGTAAAGGAGAAAAAGTTGTTGCAAACAAAAATTTATAGGACGACCCTAAAGTCAAGTAAAGGAGGTACTTGAAAAAGTATAAACACACATTAAGAACTACTTATTTTCATCATTCAATATTGTGATCTCTTAACACAATATTGACATTGAAGTTCAGAGGGAAGATGAAATGAAGAAAGGAAAAATTCCAAGGGAAGATGAAATCTTGTGATGATGTGTTCTAAGGTATGTTTTTTAAAGGTCATATTACCATTTTCACTATAAATATTTGTATAGAATTATTCAAATAATACAACTTGGAGGCTATTGATAAGACATATCAATATACTTGTGGTACAAATTTAAACTTCTAGTTCGTTTCACTTTTGGATATACACTCTGTGGAAGATAGGGCTTTTGACTAGTCCTGTAACTAGTCTCAAATAGGTATTATAGGTAAAAACTTCATAACTTCTTCATAGACGATACAAATTATTTTAGACCAATTTCATGGGAAAGAAAACAATTTGTAGTATTTGTTGTGTCAATTTTAGAATTAGATATCAAATATTGAGTGTGTGGCATGTTGTACAAGTTCTCTCTCCATAATAGGCCATAATTTACGAAGGTATGCCATAATTTACGAAGGTATGCCATATTCACTATATCTCCTTTTCAATGACGATTAAAGGAGAAAAACTTGGAGGAATTTCAGAGAATATGTAGAACACAATTGGATTCAAGTTTCATACCTTTATTCATTACAAGTACTTAGTTATACTTGTTGGACATTAGGGTTTGATACTAATCCAAAAACTAGTCCCAAACAAGTGTTCGAGATGAATTTAAGAAGTGATGTTGGGGTTTATATCTGGACCCATGTGGACCTAGGATATTTATGTGGATCTAGTTTATAAGTGGACCCAAGTTGTTGATGATGATGTATCAGTTATGGTGTATCCATTTTTTATGATGATGATGTATCAATATCAGTGATAGTAACAGTGACATGTTGATGATGATTATTGATATCAGTGACAGTGACAATGGTTGTGACAGGTTGAGTCTCCATTTATATTTTAGGGAGGAAGGAAGGGGAAAGGAAAGGGGGTTAAAGCCTCCTTCTAGATGGTGTTGGATAATATAGAGAGTTGTAGATTCCTTCAAGTTGGATCTTGTAAACAAGGGGGTTGGAGGCTCCTTTCAATTGGTTCTGGTAAATCAAGGAGTTGGAGCTTCCTTCAAGTTGGAGCATATAAACTAGAGGGTTGCAGCCTGTAAACAGGGAGTTGGTGCCTCCTTCCATTTGGTGCTGGAGAATTTTTGGAAGTCGTTGCTTCCTATGAATGCAAAATTATGATATATAAGAAATCATTCCATGGTTTTGTCCCATTTGGCTTTCCATGTAAAATTATTGTGCATTGTGTATCTGTGGTTATATCTTATGCATTGTTCATGATATATTGAATGCAATCATAAAGTGATAAAATGTTCATAAGTTGATGATTACATGTTATATTTAAAAGTGGTAAAAAGTGATCAATATTGTTTCACCCCCCCTCTCAGTATTGGTGAATATTCCAACAGGATTCTTGGTAAAGTATAAATTCATAAAATTATGAGAATAGGATTTCTAAGATCTAATAAATCCAATTCCAATGGTGTAGACAATGTGTAAATCAGATTCCATTTGAGCCCATATGAGACAAAAGAAAAATAAGGATTTTTTAATATAAAAAGGGTTTTCCCTCCAATTTCCAATTCATTATTGCACTTGGTGGAGTCTAATATTGGAGAGGATGAGAAG
>ML837674.1:38386-61176 GCA_009831015.1 Picea engelmannii | reverse complement strand
ATACCATTGGGGTCTTATGATATTTTGATTGGAATGGATTGGTTGGACAAGCATCATGTTGTCCTAGATTGTCATAACAAGACATTTACATGTCTTGATGGAAATGGAAAACAGAGCACTGTGAAAGAAGTTCCAAGACCCATCTCTATAAGGGAGATTTCAGCCTTACAACTAAAAAGATGTTTTAGGAAAGGATGTCAACTATATGCAACTCATGTGGAAGAGACAGATAATACAAAGGGGCCAAGCCTTGAATATTTCTCGATGCTATGAGAATTTGAAGATGTATTCCAAGAAATACCAGGATTTCCACCAAGGAGGGAGATATATTTATCAATTGATTTAGTGCCAGGAGCTACCCCAATGTCAAAAGAAACTTACATAATGAGCACACCAGAGTTAAAAGAATTTCAAATGAAGTTGGAGGAATTGTTGAAGAAAGGGTACATACGTCCAAGTGTTTCACCTTGGGGAGCACTAGTACTTTTTGTCAAAAATAAGGATGGAACCTTGAGGTTGTGTATTGACTTCTGACAACTGAACAAGCACACTATAAAGAACAAGTATCCTCTACCCCGAATTGATGACCTCTTTGATCAGCTAAGAGGAGAAATGATATTTTCAAATATTAACCTGAGGGAAGGATACCACCAAGTAAGAATCAAGGAAGAAGACATTCATAAGACAACCTTTAGGACCAGGTATGGGCATTATGAATTTGCAGTGGTGCCATTTGGACTGAACAATGCACCAACTGTCTTCATGTGCTTAGTGAATGGCATATTCAGAAATTATTTGGATAAGTTTGTCATAGTATTCTTGGATGACATACTTATCTATTCTAAGTCTGAAGAGGAGCATGAAAATCACTTAAGACTGGTATTGCAAGTACTGAGAGAACATCAGTTGTATGCCAAGTTGAGTAAGTGTTCTTTTTATCAAAAGCAAATCCATTACTTGGGACACATTATTTCATAGCAGGGCATAGCAATAGATCCAAGGAAGATCGAAGCCATTAGAGGATGGACAACACCCAGTAATTTGTCAGACATCAGATCTTTTATGGGATTAGATGGCTACTACAGAAGGTTCATAGTAGGGTTCTCTAAAATTTCCCATCCCATAACTTCCTTGCAAAAGAAGGGAACTAAATTTGAATGGTCACTCAAGTGTGAAAATAATTTTAATCTGTTGAAGGAATTACTTACTAGTGCACATGTGTTAAAGATCATTGACCCAAATGAAAGTTTTGTGGTATGTACAGACGCATGTAAGGAAGGACTTGGGGGAGTCCTCACACAAAATGGGCATTTCATTGGATATGAGTCCAGAAAGATTAAGGGACATGAGAGGAACTATGCCACCCACTACTTGGAACTTGCTACCATTGTCCACGCCTCAAGGATGTGGAGGCAATATCTCATGGGGAAGAAATTCTAATTAAGGACAAACCACATTGGCCTGAAGTATCTTTTTGAACAACCGACCTTGAATTCCAGGAAAACAAGATGGTTGGAATTTTTAAGTGAAGATGACTGCGATATCAAGAATATCAAAGGAAAGGAGAATAAAGTTGTTGATACGCTTAGTAGAAGAGTGCATCTCATGCATGATACTGTTGTAAGTATGCATTAGTTAGACTTGAAGAGCAAAATTTTAGATGGTCTTGTTATAGATCAGCATTACCTACAGGTAAAGGAAAACTTACATCAAGGAAATGTACAATAGAAAATAGAGTATGAGATAAAGGAAGACAGATTACTCATGCATAAAAATAGAATCTATGTTCCTAGTTCCGAAGAACTGAGGAATTTGTTACTGAAGGAAATGCATGATGTTCCTTATGCTGGACATCCTGGTTACCAGAAAACAATTACAGAAGTAAGAAGCTAGTTCTTTTGGCCAAGAATGAAGAAAGATGTTGTTGATTACGTCACTCAATGTATGGAATGTCAGAAGGTGAAGGCTGATCATAGGCACCTAGCAGGGTTTCTACAACCATTGCCAATCCCAGAGAAGAAATGGGAAGTGATCACCATGGATTTCATCACAAGATTACCCAGAACGAATAAGAAACATGATTCAATCATGGTGGTGGTTGAAAAATTAACAAAGGCTGCTCATTTTGTGCCTGTGAAGAAAACACGTACAACAACTAATATTGCAGAAATTTTCATGAAGGAAATTGCTAGGTTGCATGGGATACCTAGGAAAATCGTCTCGGACAGAGATACGAAGTTTACCTCCAATTTTTGGAGGGGTTTGTTTAAAGGATTTGGAGCAAATATAAACTTTATCACTGCGTATCATCCCCATATAGATGGACTAACAAAGAGGGTCAATTGAATAATTGAAGATTTGTTGAGGATGTATGTGATGGATAAACCATCTAAGTGGGAAGATTACTTACACTTGGTTGAGTTCTCATATAATAATGGGTATCGAGATTCATTAATAATGAGCCCATTTGAAGCCTTATATGGTAGGAAATGAGATACTCCAGTAAGCTGGGACAACCCAACAAATAGAGTGGTACTTGGGCCAGAGTTGCTCAAGGACATGGAAGACCAGGTGGTTAAGGTCAAGAAGAATTTAAAGGTAGCTTAGGATAGACAAAAATTTTATGCAGACAAGAACATGACAACTAGAGAATTTAAAGTAGGGGAGCATGTACTTTTGAAAGTGAAGCCCAAGAAAATCTCTTTGAAATTGGGTAGTTGTACAAAGCTGGTAGCCAGATTCTGGGGTCCATTTGAAATATTGGACAGAACAGGGCTAGTTGCATACATGCTTACATTGCCTGCTTCCATGAATGTGCATAATGTATTTCATGTATCTTTACTAAAGAAATATGTGCATGACCCTAACCATCTTATTGATTGACATTTGATTCAAGTTCATCTAGTGTGGGTATTAGATAGAAAGGTCAAAATGCTCCAGAATCGAGTTATAGAGTTGGTAAAAGTTCAGTGGACCTGTGATGGTCCTGAAGATGCTACTTGGGAGCATGAAGATGCCATGCGAGCAGAGTACCCACAACTTTTAAAATAAATTTGAGATTTTGATCTCAATGTTGTATATGCACCAATGACAGTGCCAAGATTGGTTGGACAAGCATCATGTTGTCCTAGATTGTCATAACAAGACATTTACATGTCTTGATGGAAATGAAAAATAGAGCACTATGAAAGGATTTTCAAGACCCATCTCTATAAGGGAGATTTCAGCCTTAGAACTAAAAATATGTTTTAGGAAAGGATGTCAATTATATGCAATTCATTTGGAAGAGCCATATAATACAAAGGGGTCAAGCCTTGAATATTTCTCGGTGCTACGGGAATTTGAATATGTATTCCAAGAAATAATAGATTTCCACCAAGGAGGGAGATATATTTATCAATTGATTTAGTTATAGGAGTTGCCCCGGTGTCAAAAATACCTTACAGAATGAGCACACCAGAGTTAAAATAATTACAAATGCAGTTGGAGGAATTGTTGAAGAAAGGGTACATACGTCCAAGTGTTTCACCTTGGGGAGCATCAGTACTTTTTGTCAAAAATAAGGCTGGAACCTTGAGGCTATCTATTGACTTCTGACAGCTGAACAAGTACACTATAAATAACAAGTATCCTCTACCTCGAATTGATCACCTATTTGATCAACTAAGAGGAGAAAAGATATTTTCAAAGATTGACCCGAGGGCAGGATACCATCAGGTAAAAATCAAGGAAGAAGACATTCATAAGACAACCTTCAGGACCAGGTATGGCCATTATGAATTTGTAGTGGTTCTATTTGGATTGACAAATGCATAAACTGTCTTCATGTGCTTAATGAATGGCATATTCAGAAATTATTTGGATACGTTTGTCATAGTATTCTTGGATGACATACTTATCTATTCTAAGTCTGAGGAGGAGCATGAAAATCACTTAAGACTGGTATTGCAAGTACTGAGAGAACATCAGTTGTATGCCAAATTGAGTAAGTGTTCTTTTTATCAAAATCAGATCTATTACTTGAGACACATTATTTTAGAGTAGGGAATAGTAGTAGATCCAGAGAAGATCGAAGCCATTAGAGGATGGACAACACCCAGTAATGTGTCAGATGTCATATCTTTTATGAGATTAGATGGCTACTACAGAAGGTTCATAGTAGGGTTCTCTAAGATTTTTCATCCCATAACTTCCTTGAAAAAGTAGGGAACTAAATTTGAATGGACACTCAAGTGTGAAAAGAATTTGAATATGTTAAAGGAATTACTTACTAGTGCACCCGTGTTAAAAATTGTTGAGCCAAATGAAAGTTTTGTGGTATGTACAGATGCATGTAAGGAAAGAATTGGGGGAGTCCTCACACAAAATGGACATGTCATTGGATATGAGTCCAGAAATATTAAGGAACGTGAGAGGAACTATGCCACCCATGACTTGGAACTTGCTTCCATTATCCATGCCTTGAGGACATGGAGGCATTATCTCATGAGGAAGAAACTCAAATTAAGGACAGACCACATTGGCCTGAAGTATATTTTTGAACAACTGACCTTGAATGCCAGGAAAACAAGATGGCTGCAATTTTTAAGTGAAGATGACTTCAATATCAAGCATATCAAAGGAAAGGAGAATAAAGTTGTCGATGCGCTTAGTAGAAGAGTGCATCTCATGCATGCTACTGCTATAAGTATGCATCAGTCAGACTTGAAGAGAAGAATTTTAGATGGTCTTGTTACAGATCAACATTACCTACAGGTAAAGGAAAACTTACAGCAAGGAAATGTAAAACATAAAATAAAGGAATATGAGATAAAGGAAGACATATTACTCATGCATAAAAATAGAATCTATGTTCCTAGTTCTGAAGAACTGAGGAATTTGGTATTGAAGGAAATGCATGATGTTCCTTATGATGGACATCCTGGTTACTGAAAAACAATTACAATAGTAATAAGCCAGTTATTTTGATTGGGAATGAAGAAGAATGTTGTTGATTACATCGCTTGATGTATGGAATGTCAGAAGGTGAAGGCTGAGCATAGGCACCCAACGGGGTTGTTGCATCCATTGCCAATTCCAGAGAAGAAATGGGAAGTGATCACCATGGATTTCATCATAGGATTACCCAGAACGAATAAGCAACATTATTCAATCATGGTGGTGGTTGACAAATTAACAAAGGCTTCTCATTTTGTACCTGTGAAGACAACACATACAATGGCTAATATTGCAGAAATTTTCATGAAGGAAAATGCTAGGTTGCATGGGATACCTAGGACAATCCTCTCGGACAGAGATACAGAGTTTACCTCCAATTTATGGAGGGGATTGTTTAAAGGATTTGGCACAAATATAAACTTTATCACCGTGTATCATCCCCAGACAGATGGACAAATAGAGAGGGTCAATCGAATAATTGAAGATATGTTGAGGGTGTATGTGATGGATAAGCCATCTAAGTGGAAAGATTACTTACACTTGGTTGAGTTTTCCTATAATAATGGGTATCAAGCTTCATTAAGAATGTGCCCATTTGAAGCCTTATATGGTAGGAAATGAGATACTCCAATAAGGTGGGACAACCCAACAGATAGAGTGGTACTTGGGCCAGAGTTGCTCAAGGACATGGAAGATCAGGTGGTTAAGGTCAAGCATAATTTAAATGTAGCAAAGGATAGACAAAAAGTTTATGCAGACAAGAACATGACAGCTAGAGAATTTAAAGTAGGGGAGCATGTACTTTTGAAAGTGAAGCCCAAGAAAAGCTCTTTGAAATTAGGTAGTTGTACAAAGTTGGCAGCCAGATTCTGGGGTCCATTTGAAATATTGGACAGAATAGGGTCAATTGCATACATGCTTGCATTTACTGCTTCCATGAATGTGCATAATGTATTTCATGTATCTTTACTAAATAAATATGTACATGACCCTAACCATGTTATTGATTGGCATCTGATTCAGGCAGAGGCATAGGGAGACTTTTAGGTTCAACCAGTGGGGGTATTGGACAGAGAGGTCAAAATGCTCCAGAATCAAGTTATAGAGATGGTAAAAGTTCAGTGGACCTGTTATGGTCTTGAAGATGCTACCTGGGAGCATGAAGATGCCATGCAGGAAGATTACCCACAACCTTTTGAATAAATTTGAGATTTTGATCTCTATTTTGTATATGCACTGAGGACAGTGCCAAGATAAGGGGTAGGGGATGTAACACCCTGGGTTTCAAACTCCCATTTTAAATAATGTATTGTTACAATGATGAGAGGCCTGAGTGCCCAAACAATTATTAAAGGGCCAGTATGCCAAAGAAATGTAATGTTTTGATCATTATCAATAATAAACACATCGTTGGCTGCTAGATGGACAATGACTAGAGTTATAGGAGGCTATGATTCCACAAGAGAGGGGGTCTGAGGGGATAAATGTTTATTCCTATGTTAATTACCATTTTTTCCTGAGGGATGGGATCGTTTATGTGAGATTCTTGGGGAAGGCCAAGAGGTTCTTGATTCCCCACGAAAATACTTAAACCCATCCCTGGTCTGATTGTGGGTTTGGTCGTTGGCTCGTCCGCTCCTTCACTCCTACATTCATACCATTCTTTCCCTCATGCCATTTCATGCACTCACTCACCCATTCATTGATCCATCCCCACCTACGTCTCGGTTGGGTAAAGGGAAAGGAACTGTTGAATATTAGCCACTGGATAGTTGGCTATAATGGTCGCTAGTGCAATCCAACCATGACTTGGGGCCTGCATGTATGAGATGCTTTGGCTTGTGCCCTGTATTTCTCACAACTGTGAGTCCTGAGAGTTCCAACATTGATATTTTGGACCAGATGTGCTGGAGGCCTTGGAAAAATGAGAAGGACTGCCTCAGGGACTGCGTGGCAGAGAAGGGTGGAGGTCCATTCTCTTGGGTGGTACAGGCTGGGTGGAAGAGAGTTGGGTACTTGGATTGTTGTGGGTGTTGGGAAACCTATGAGAATTTGAGAGATGACTAGTTTGGGAACCCAAGTACACTCTGGAACCGTCCTTGTGGATTCATAGCTCTAGCTTGGGGGTGACACTGTTGTTGATATTTGGAGCAGTGATGTCTACGGTTGGGTGGAACATCCTTGGTCTGCAACCAGTTGGTGTCACCTTTTTATAAATAAAAGTTCTCTCTGTTGTGATATTATTATTTGTGTATGAATGTATTCCACTGTGTATTTTAATTATCATTTAACTAAATCTTAGATTATGCATGCTTTCTAGATATTGTTGTGCATGTCATTAAATATTTTATCTTATGCGTCCTTATTAAATAAAGAAGGTATCGGTAAGAGTACGAAGTCCAAGGGTGGGCTTAAAGGTAGCATACCCCGACTTGTGGGTGGTTGGGGATGTTACATTTTTTCTTAGGGAGCGAGGGACAATTATTGGTATCACGAGCAATGAGATAACATAAATCATGTGGAGGTATGGATCTAGGGGCATGGTTTAGGTTGGTCATAGCTTGTCCAGAATTATATTTCCCCCTTTGTTTTCGGATTTTCTTCTTTTATCAATTCCTTTCCTAGTTTGTGTAGGGATAGGTTGGGCTTGTATAGGTTCCTTAGGAGCTATAGGGGTAGTCAGTATTAGATGAAAAAGTGTCAAGGATAAATAAGGAATTGGTTCAGAGGGAAAAGGTGGGGTAGGAGGATCCAAGTACTATACAAGAAACCCTGAGGTAAGGTTGGTAAAACTCAACATGACTATAATAGGGGTACTAAGTATTCTTGGTGATGGATGCAAGAAATGTATCTTGCCAAAATGATAATTCCTATGAATATTCCCTCCTGATGGTTGTGTTGAAGATGCATAATCTAAGGGTTCGGAATATGGATACAAATATGGACCCATTGGCCTATGGGATGATGACACCATACAAACATTATATTAACTTGGTTAGGTAAATATAGGTGCAAGACTGTAATACACACCAAGTAATGTTGAGTGTTTATAGACTCTGGGGTTGATGTTAGAAAGACAAGTGATTGATTGGCTCCCATCGAGGAATTTGTTTACGATTGAGTTGAGTCTTAGGATCATGGTAAGTTAGTTTATAAATGGTGATAGTTTTACCTCTATGGGGGGAAATCATCGTATTAAAAAATGAAGAGGTGAATTCATTCATAGTGTACATAAAACTACGACATAAGAGAATGTTATAGTCTGAAGAAACATCTATAACCTCAACATCAATAAGAACTTTCTTAGCTACTAACTGGATGGGAAAGTTCTGATATAAACCTTCTGGATGAGAAGTACTACCATCATATGCATGGAGGGAAATGGTAGACAGAAAAATATAAGGTAAACCTGACTGCTTCCATACTTGGGTGGACATGATGCACGTAGATTCACCTTCATCAATGATGCATCGATGAATAATTATATTCTTTATGGACACTAGAATTTTAAATTTCACTGAAGGGGGTAATCGAAAGGTGTTTGATTTTTCAACATTAAATTTTATTAACCTATCATCCAAAGGATCAATAGTACCCAAAGTAGATAGTAAATCCTTTCATTTTAAATGACACATATCGAGGACTTATAGGGATCAAATCATAGTAGGATTTTGAGCTAAGTAATCTATTATGCTCTATTTATGGGCTACCCATGCATGAGAGTTGGGGGAATTCTTCCTTAATGGAACCTTAGGTACCTTAGGAGGTAGGTACACACTTGGAAAAGGAATCTATAAAGGTCCATTAGTGGATGGAGGGGGATCATAATAATCCCTAGGTTTTTCTTCAAAAGGCATACCATATTGATGGGATCGAGTGTTCAGGTTGACATCAATCAAATCTTAGTAGAGGATTTGGTAATTCTTATTCCTAGGAGTGTTGAAAGTGGGAGGTGTTATAGAAGGAATGGACTATGAAGTAGACACAAACCCTTATGTTGGAAAAGGGTTTCTCAACATATCTCATTGTGATGAGGAAGGTGGGATAGGTTGACTGTTAGTGTTCTTGGTGGACTCAACCACTTCCCATATACGATACATTTCAAGTAACAATGGACACTCATGGGTATACTTCCATAGACATCACAACTAGCACAAGGTTTTGGATTCTTCCCCTATTTAGGTTGGGGATTATCACCTTGGCCTTGGGTTGGCATAGGTTAGTTTCCCCTAACATTGGTATTAGGTATATGGCTTGGATTTCCATATCTCCCCTAGTTTTGGTTATTCTAATTTCCCTTCACCTTGTTCTTATTTTTATTTTTATTGGGGGGGGTTGGATGCATTTTGTTGTGCATGCACTTTCCCTTGTGGAGGGGGTGTAGGTTGACCAATAGGGGTTTGGGGTACTATTTTTAGAGGAACCCTAACAACTATAAGAGGGATATTGAAAGGATAATAGGGATTCATAGTGGCCCCACCACAAGAGGATTTATTACAATCAATTCCATTTGCATGTGGATGCACATGGGTTGCATAATAAGAGGTATTGGTTCTCACTTAAGATGACGAGCAAGATGAATCCTAAGGAGGAGTAGGACATCCATAAGAGGTGTTAAAACCTCCATAAGGGTATCCATATCCACTAGGTATAGGGGTATTAGGGTGTGTAAAGTATGAGACACATATCTTATAAGGCCATCGGTCACATGGGATGCCCTCGGTGCTGACAAGTCACCTAAGAAAGAGTAAGGGGAATTAGGAAGGATGGTATATAAATACCCTGATTGGGCATAAAAAGGATTTTTATACTGTACTTTTTGGATATATTCCTCATTGGTAGGAATGGTCATGGACACATCCTTAGCAATGGGGGAAAGAAGGTATTTTAGGAACCAGTCCATGGGGAATTGATCATTTATTTTGGATTTTCACAAATCATGCCTCCTATTCCATTCATGGATATGATCCATGATATGAATGGCAGTGGTTTGACAGAAATTAGTCAAAATTATGATCCCTATATCATGAAAGAATAGAAGATGGAAGTAGTTCAAGAAAACCTTCGCTATTGACTCAAAGGTTCTATTGGTATTTTCGGGTTGGTTTATCTACAATTTGGAAGCAACACCCATAAGAGTGCATTGAAATAGTCTCAACCTAATAGAGTATTCCATTATAGACTTGGAGGAACACCAAAGGTGGAAGGATACGATGTGGGTGGAGGGATCCTCTCTAAGTTTACTCTAAAACTTAAGAATGTTAGAGGTAAGTTTGGTTGGTATATGGGGCCAATTAGGATCATGGAAAATAGGATCATTAATTAACTTGTTCAAATCAAGGATATTTAAATATTCCATGAAAAACAGAGAAGGTCGGTTGGGATTAGCTCCTGCATTTTTTCCTACCATGGTGGAACTTGGGTTGGAGGAGGATGAACTAGAGGAAGAATAACTAGTTTTGGAACTAGATGAACCAACACCCCTCAATGAGGAGGGGGGTTGTGAATCAAAAGAGATATAACCTGAAGGTATGCTAGAGGGAGGAACCTTTCCTTGTCGAGCAAGTGAGATAATGCATATAGTAAATAACTTAGGTTAAATGTCTCATAGTCGATGAGACTGTATCCTATGGGGAGCTATGGTGGCCATATGAAAATATCACCCTAAGATGAAGAAAAGTAATCCAAAGGCTAAAGGAACAAAGAAAATGAATTAAGCAAAGAAATGTAATCAAACAATACACTCGCTACATGTTTAGGTGGTGAAAAAAGTAGGTATAAGTGTGTCTAAATAAAAATCAATATATTCTAATTCAAGTAGCTCTATCCTATAAAGAGAAATGAATCTAGCCTATTAGAAAAACTATATGCACTCAAAAAAATCCTAGTCTAGGATAAGGGCCTTCCAATGAACCAACAACAAGGATATTATGGTCCCTGTGTGGATGAGTGAAGGTTCTAAAGAGACAATTATAACTAGGAGACACTATGTGATGAAATCCCAATGGCCCGATGAAATTAATCTCAACAACCCCCTCTCCTATGATAACCACCTAGGTGAGGATACCTAGTAGAATGGCCACTGATATACCTCTTCACAAAAAAATGCAACAAGCTTCATTGCCTTCAAGCTGGAATATAACGATTAGGGGATCTTCAGTAGTGAAAGATCAAGGAGTCTCAATCACACATCCAATCCCAACCTTAGAATCACCCACTCTGAAGAGTGCACTTGATACCAAATAGTTTTTTACCGTGTTTGATAGAAAGGATTTTGAAAGTACCTTAATATTCAACCTCTATGTTTCAATGTGAAATGACTAATTGTAATTATTCGGATGCATATCCCCAAAGTCCTAACCTAAAATACAATATTATTTTTGGGCCCAAGTGGGCTTAGATGTGTTAGATTAATTGGTTGATCATTAGGATGATATTTTCGGCATGAACCAATCATATACTTAATGTGTGGAATATGTGCACATTTGGTGTGTCTAATTTGAATTAAAAATGCTTGTAAATGAAATTAAATTACAAGGAAATTGAAATATAAACTAGTAAGCAAGTAACGAAGAAAACACTGAAGTGAAATGACTCTTTATTTATCTAAGTTAACTTTTGTTGGCCCTTGGTTATGGAAGGAAGAAAATATCAAGGAAGATCAAGGAAGAAAAGGTCGAATTCGCACTTCGCGGAAGACACAGTAACTGTTATTGGGGCAAAGTGAGCAAAAGAGAAGAAAAGATGGAGTGAAGTATGGAAAATAAAGTTGTTGGACGAGAGGATTGAGGATGATAGATAAGAAAGGAAGATGGATCAAGGACAACTCAGCAATTAGGAAAATCCACTATTATCACTGCGCAGGAAGAAAGGAAAGACAGGCTGGCGAAGACCGGGAAAAGCGGGTCAAGTTGACCTAGGGTTTTGGTATCTAGGGTTTTGACACTTAGGTTCCGACCTAAGTCTGTCACTAGGATACTATAATGTATAAATAAAGGTATAAAGGGCCTGGGTTGTGTTGGTATGATATTGTTGTTGAGCTAGTTCTATTGTTGTGAGAGAACATTATATTGTAAGGGAGAGGTGCAGAAAGAGAGAACTTTATGGTATTGTAATATCTTCATCTATGTGTGAAGGTCAATTCCTGCAGCTGGGTGTATAGGAAGGGGAGAGAAAGAGGGGAAGAAGAAAGAATATTTGGTAGTTGAGAGCGCAGATAAGGACTATATGCTTGATCTTAATAAATCTATAGCACAGTTCTGTGGACGTAGCCCTAGAGAGAGGGTGAACCATGTATGTCTGGTGTCATGTGTGTGTGATTGATGTCTTGATCTCTGTCATTGTTATTTTGTTATTGCATAGCTGTGTTAGAGTAGATCTATAACTACGAAGGGTATATGTAAGAAGGAAATTGATATATGATGATTATGATGTTGTTGTCAGACCCTCTTGATATTTCCTTGGTTGTAGACATCTATGTCCTGCAACCCCCTCATAGTTGCTTCGGGTAAGACTAAATCTGCTTCGCAGGTGTTTCCGAAAGGGTCAATATCTAGGGCTTGTTGGTGCATTCTTAGAGATGAACCTTTGGTCTGCCCCTGTGCCAAAAAATGGTTCCGTTGCCGGGGAAAGAATCTTTTTGAGGGAATCAAGGTGGTTCCCATTGAATACAAAGATTCAAAAGTGGATAGAAGATTAGGAGAAGGACTTCACTGAAGCCCAGAATAAGAACCCTAAGCTGAGTACTGAAGATTGGCTACAAAGATACATCTTCATTGACATTCATGAGATCTTCTTTTGAGGAATCCATCTAGAGTTGCCCAAGTGGCTGGCTATATTAGCATATACCCAGGCCGAGATAAGACCTAGATCTCTTGTGGTTTGGACTTCGACACTGATCCAGAAGGTTAAAAGAGTTGATAACACTATATCTTGAGTTGTAGATCACTGGTTTGATAGCACCATTAGAGGGTACATCACCAAATTTGTTGTTGATAGAGTATAATCGTATAGCCAAGCCGAGAGATACTTTTTCAAAGGGTCCAGAGGGAAATATTTACAGTTTCTGAAACTAAGGATCAATATTCTCTTGCATGAAAATCACATCCTGAAGATACAGTAGATTGGTTGAACTTTGAAAAGCTAATGTTCAAGAATTCAGACAACGATAGCGACACAGGAGCTAGACATACATGCAGTGGGAGAGTGTTTAGAGGAGTCCACCTTGCGAACCTGTTCATGTAGAACTACATGGACGAGGGTTTCTACAGTGGAGAAGGACAGATCTGACAAACAAAGAACATTCAGGACCCACTAGGACAGAGGAAGAAGTAGTTGGAGAACTTTGCTAGAACAAGACAAAAACCTCAGGAACTACGCAGACTGCGGAGGTAAGTATCATTAATCCTCCTGTTGTTTCAGCAATCCTAAGTAATTAAAATAGTCAGAACCACTAGAGTCCTCAGAGTACCATTACTAGCAGTTCAACATATACTCAGACATGAACCCTAGGAAGCTCTATGGTGGATGAGATGAGGTTCCCTATCTTTAGATGGGATGGATTTGAAGATTCAAATCAACATTGGTTCCTGTGTGAAGCTGTGTGGAATATTAAGAATTTTACTGATGAGGATGTCAAAAGGACTCAGTTCAGCACTACTCTTAGAGATCACACAATGAGCTGGTACATGAAGCTTGTCCAAGGGCTTGCACAACCCCAAACACTGAATGAGATCAAGAATGCGCTGATTGCAGAGTTCAAGAAACCCAAATCAAAGTCACAATGTATTACAGAGCTGAAAGAGATCAAACAGAAGATTTTCGAACCTGTCTGAGAATTTGATCAGAGATTCAAGACCTTAATAGGCCAATTAAATTTTAAGATCTCAGATGAGTAGAACAAGGAATGGTTCATCGCTGCACTACTACCACGGATCAGAGTTCCTCTGATGCAACATAAAATTGCTTCGCAGTCTGAGGCGTTGGAGATCACCATGAAACTTGAATCAGCCCCTATGGGAGAATCCAGCTCAGGTATGAGCCATATCTTGAGTCACTTGACTAGTTTGTCTTTGCAGGTTGAGGACATAAAGAAGGATAAGGGAAAGGACAAAAGAGAAGATATCTAGTGTGTCATATGTAGATCAGAAGGCCATGATAAGGAACACTACCCTGTATTTCATGAATATTTAGCCTCAGGAGATCTGAGCCCCTTGAAGCAAGTCACATTGCCCTGGTGTGAAGTATGAAAAAATCGACATCACCCAGGTGAATGCCATTACATGAAGAAGTATGTTCAGACACTCACAAACTTATATTGCACATTTTGTAAGTCAGTAGGACATGATGATAGAGATTGTAGGGATTACAATCTCATGCGCAAAAGGTCAAGAGACATCTATAAGATCCAAGGTGAAGTATAGCAAGAAGGAAACATTGCGTAGTACAACTCTCCAGGAAAAGGAAACTTCAATACTTGCGGTGGATTCAGATATCGAGCATGAGGAGGAGGTATGGATCGAGGCCGAGGACAAATAATTTGTTATAACTGCGCGCAACCAGGACATCTAGCAAGGGACTATCAGAATCCTTGTACCACTTGCAGTTATTGTAACTCGTTTGAGCATGTCATTGAGGATTGTCCAATATTGTTGGATAAACGTCAGGAAAGACGAGGACCTCAACATAACCCACAAATACAGTTTATCAAAGAATAACCCCATGGATTCGATCCTAGAGTCTCTATTATTACTTGAGGAGTCACTGCTACAGGACAGGATAGAGTGACCCAAGGAAAGATCGCAGGAGACTCTGGAATCAAGAAAGCTGTCGAGAAGACCCAGAATTTTGATGCAAAGAAAGAAAGACAAATCTTTGAGGAATCAAGGCAAAAGTTCAAGGCAAATCAAGGCTCTTCATCAAAGACACAACTAGAAATAAGAGAATATGGAATGCCTCAGGCATTTGATCAGTCTGCTTCGTGAAAAGAAGGAAAAGAGGTAAGAAAACTCATGGAATTTATGTGCACTTGTGTTAAGTTAGTTCAAGATAAAAGCATTGTACATGAGTTACAAATTTAATCAGAAAATATGAGATAGGAAGGATAGACCCCTTACTAAGCAAGGAAATGCACCAAATCAGGAAAAAGAGAAGGACAAATAAAGAATTACACTTGAATTCTCAAATAGGAGAGTATGACATAGACTATGTGGTCCTCGACTTAGGGTCAGAGGTCAATGTCATGACGAAGCAAACTTGGGAACTAATGGGAAAGCCTAAGTTAATCTATTCCCCCATCAGGCTTAGGATGGCTAATCAGCAAGTTGTCATCCCATTTGGATGACTGGAGCATGTCCCTATGGACATCAAAGGAGTAAGATCATTTGCAGATTTTGAAGTAATTGAGATAGTCGATGACAGTTTCCCTTACCCTGCTTTGTTAGGAATTGATTGGGCCTTCAACAATTACACTGTTGTTGATTTAAAGAAAATGCATATGAAATTTGAAAGAGATGACCTTAGGGTCATTGCACCCTTAGATCCATATGAGAGTCAGAGATACACAAAGCCCATCAGAGAAGAAGACCATGCATATGAACTAGAAAACATCTACAAATTAACATCTAGACAATAGGATTATATCAATCTTATAGCTGATGGGAATCTCAGCTGGTGAAGTGACAACGTGTGCTCATCATACTCAAAAGAAGCACTGGAGAACTGGCATAACTAGATGTATGAAGTATCCACAAGAAGATGTGCCAGGATGACCAGAGAAGTTCATTGGATTGGCACAATGGTAAGCAACTTGCCCACCTTTGATGGTTTGAATCCTTTAGAATCCTTCTTGATGGACTTTGAAGCAAGTGTACCAACAAAATATAGACTATTGGCAATGGATGAGGCCCTGAAAGCTACACCATCCAGATGGTGGGGGATGCACAAAATTAATATTACAAACTGGACACAATGCTGAAATTTGATGATAGTGTGGTTCTCATCTCAAGTGGAATGTTGTGAAGTGAGATACACAGGTCGAAGTTGTCCAAAGGACCATGTGCGAAGATGTGAAGAAGATTGGAGCAATATTACTCAAGAACAATGGGTACATAGATTCATTAACATGCTGGATACAACCCCTATCAATTGGTACCTTCAAGCGGAGTTGTGCCCCATCACTGCAGATTAGGAAGGTATGACTCAGAACTTTGTAACAACCTTTTTCTTTGAAAGCCAATATCCATCAGTATACCAAGCCTTACAGATTGTAAGAAAGAAGTTATTTGAGGAGGCCTCTGGCCCCCCTATGGAACAATAAGAGGATGAATGGACTACGCCATTCCAGAAAATGCAAAGCTATTACAACATCAATGTTGATGAAGATGATGATCCAAGGAAGGTGAACATCGCAGAAACAAAAATCCAAAGAGATGTGCAAGGACCAAGAATTGAGATACCATTTACTGGGAAACCAATCAAGATTAATAAGGTCAATATTGGAACAAAAGAGACCCCTAAGCTTGCCAATGTCATAGATTACTGGGATGTTGTAACCATTGACAAGATTACAGAGTTATTGCACGAGTATCAGGACTTGTTTCTGACCAATTTCACTGAGATGAAGGGCATCGAAGGACCTATGGGAGAGATGAGGATCCCTTTGAAACCAAGTGTGAATCCCATCAAGAAAATACCCTACCGGTTGAACCCTAAATAAAAAGAAAAAGTGAAGATTGAGATCGACAGAATGCTGGAAGCAGGTATTATTGAACCTGTCGAAGAATCAGAGTGGATTAGCCATATGGTAGTACAAGAAAAAATACAAGTGAGATCTAAATATGTGTGGATCTCAGGAAGTTGAATGATTCTTGTTTGCATGACCCCTTCCCTACACCATTCACTGATGAAGTATTAGACAATGTCGGAGGCCAAGAGGTATATTCTTTTACAGATGGATTTTCAGGATACCATTAGATCCAAATTGCTAAGGAAGATTGTCACAAGACCACATTTTCCACAGAATGGGGATCTTACCAATATACAGTGATGCTATTTGTACTGAAGAATTCCCCAACCATCTTTTCTAAGGTGGTGATTGAACCATTTAAAGAACTTTTGCATAAATTTTTAGAAGCATATTTTGATGACTGGACTGTGTTTAGTTTGTTGAAAAAATGTATTGAATGTCTAAGACTAATGCTGGATAAGTGCAGATAGTGTAAAATTTCTTTGAATATGAAGAAGTGCATATTCTTCTCACCATTTGGAGTGTTGTTAGGAAATATTGTATGTAAGAAGGGATTGTTGGTAGACCCATCTAAAATTTCCATTATCATTGATATGCCACCTTTGACATCGATCAAACAACTGTGCACTACGCTAGGGCATACTGGATACTACAAAAAATTCATTGAATGATATGCACATATTACAACACTTATGGAGAAGTTGTTGAAGAAAGACTGTCAGTTTAGCTGGATAGAAGAATGCCAGACGAGCTTCAACACACTGAAACAAAAGATGGTTATTGCACCTATTCTGGTTTTTCCATATTGGAGTAAGGAGTTTCATGTACATGTCGATGCATCTTCCATTGCATTGGGAGCTGTGTTAGCTCAACCAGGAACAAGAGACATCGACCATCCGTTATCTCTTTCTATCAGGAAGCTATCTACAACTGAAATTAATTACACCACTACAGAGAGAGAAGGATTGGCGATGGTGTATGTGCTGCAGAAATTTCGCCACTACTTGCTGGGAGGACACTTTAAAATGTTTACTGATCACTCTACGTTGAAGTACCTGGTCAACAAGCCAGTGTTAGGGGGGAAAACATGCATATGGATTCTACTATTTCAATAATATGATTTTGAGATCATAGTTAAGCCAAGAAGGATGAATAAAGGCCCTGACCACTTATCAAGGTTGGAACATGACGAAGAACCCACCACTTTGGAGGACACACTACCGGATGCATAACTACTAGACATTACCAATATTGTTGATCACTTCATAGACATAGTCCAATTCCTGTCAACAGGAATGGCACCGAGTGATTATACCATCTCTCAGAAGAAACAGCTAGTGGTGTGCACTGCAGAATTTTCACTTATAGCGGGCCAACTATACAAGATGGGACCTGATGAGATACTAAGTAGATGCATTATGGAGGCAGAGTGACCACTGATCCTTGCAGAAGCTCACGAAGGCATCATAGGAGGACATTACGCAGGGAGAGAAACTACACATAAGGTTCTAAGAGCTGGCCTTTGGTGGCCTACCTTACACAAAGATGCTAAAGATTATTCCAGAGCCCGCGGTGTATTCCAGAGAGTTGGGAAACCATCTAGAAGAGGTGAAATTCCATTAGCACCGCGGATGACCCTACAAGAATTTGAAAAATGGGCCATTGACTTCATGGGACCTATAAACTCACCAGTGAGGCGCACAGGAGCATGGTACATTACTACTGCAATAGAATACTTGACCAAATGGGTCGAAGCCAGAGCAATTAAGGAATTTAGGGCAACTACAACCGCACGCTTTATATTTGATGATATCATAACTAGATTTGGATGCCCAAAGATCCTTATGAGTGACCAAGGCACACATTTCATCAATACGATAGTTGAAGCATTGACTGAGGAATTTGCAGTCCACCATCAGAAGAACACACCTTACCATCCACAGGAAAATGGGACAATCGAAGCCTTCAACAAAATCTTGGAGACAAGGCTGACAAAGATCTCCAGTGTAAACAGGGAGTACTGGGATTTAAGAGTACCAGTAGTACCGTGGGCCTATAAAACCACTTGCAACAAGCTGACCATGCAAACCCCTTTTAAGTTAGTCTATGGCTTTGAAGCTGTTGTCCCAATGGAATACTTGGTACCAAGCTTAAGAATTGTTTCCTTCACAGACATGGATGATACTGGCCCTGTCGAAGAGAGGCTCGCATAGTTGGTTGAACTCAAAGAAGACATATTTATTGCAGGATTCCACCAACAGGTACAAAAGGAGAGAGAGAAGGCATATCATGACAGGCACATCAAGAAGAAGGCATTTAAGCATGGCGATTTAGTACTGGTGTATGACAACAAGTTTATAAAACATCCAGGGAAAT
Organism: Picea engelmannii; assembly: GCA_009831015.1. Lineage (NCBI taxonomy): Eukaryota > Viridiplantae > Streptophyta > Pinopsida > Pinales > Pinaceae > Picea > Picea engelmannii. Next base: position 42,116 of record ML837674.1, on the reverse strand, counting down.
TCAGAACGCATTGTCTTGGACCATATGAGATTGATTATGTTACCGAAGGAGGAGATGCAAAGTTGAAGACGTTAAACAGAGAGTGGAAGGAGGGCTTGGTGAATGGGATTCGGCTAAAGTTATATTATGACAACCAGTTGCCTCACAACTCTCAGTAGGAGCATGGAACAAAAGGGTCTAGGTACCAGGTGCAGTTGAAACTGGGTACTAGACACAGAAAAGACAGTCTGCACAAGGAAGGGAGGCATGGAGCAGAAAGCAAAGGCTGCACTACGTAGTCTAAAATTCAAAGTAGGATAGAAGGATCAGATATGAAGTGCCTTGGGATGAGTCACAGGTGAGTGCCGGGGGCCTTTTGGCCCTTCGTTATGGAAGGAATCAAATCTCAAGGAATATCAAGGAAGAAAAGGTGGAATGCGCACTTCGCAGAAGACACAGTAACTGTTATTGGGGCGAAGTGAGAAAAAGAGCAGAAAATATGGAATGAAGCATAGAAAAGAAATACGTTGGATGAGAGGATCGAGGATGACAAATAAGAAAGGAAGATGGATCGAGTACAACTCAACAAGCAGGAAAAGCCACCATTAGCACCGTGCAGGAAGAAAGGAAAGACAGGCTGGCAAAGCCCAGGAAAAGCGGGTCAAGTTGACCTAGGGTTTTGGTATCTAGGGTTTTGTCACTTAGGTTCCGAACTAAGATTGTCGGTGGGATATTATAATGTATAAATAAAGGTCTAAAGCATCTGGTTTGGGTTGGTATGATATTGTTGTTGAGCTAGTTCTATTGTTGTGAGAGAACATTATATTGTAAGGGAGAGGTGCAGAGAGAGAGAGCTTTCTGGTATTGTAATATCTTCAGTTGTGTGCAAAGGTCAAGTCTTATAGCTGGGTGTGCAGGAAGGGAAGAGAAAGAGGGGAAGAAGAAAGAAGATCTGCTAGTTGAAAGTGCAGATCTGGATTGCATGCTTTAGCTTAATAAATCTATAGCGTAGTTCTATGGACGTATCCCTAGAGAGAGGGTGAACCACTTATGTATGGTGTCATGTGTGTGTGATTGATGTCTTGATCTCTGTCATTGTTATTCTTTTATTTCATAGCTATGTTAGAGTAGATCTACAACTGCAAAGGGTAGATCTAAGAAGGAAACTAATATATGATGATTATGATGTTGTTGTGAGACCCTCTTGATATTTCCTTGGTTGTAGACATCTCTGTCCTACAACCCCCTCATAGCTTCTTCGAGTGAGACTACATCTGCTTCGGAGGTGTTGCCGAAAGGGATAGTAGCTAGGGCTTGTTGGTGTGCTCTTGGAGCTGAAACCTGGGTCTGCACTTGTGCCAACAACTTTCAAAACTAAAGTGGACTTGATAACATTCATATTTCAAAATGACACAATCTAGTTTAAACTAAGTCTCATAAGCAAACATTTTCAAAAAGAAAACCTCCAAATGTAAGAAAAATAATAAAGGTTTTGTGGAACTCTTTTATTTCACTATTATGGTTTTCCAATATGAAATAAATCGCTAACTAAAACAACAAATAAATATGATCTATAACTTAAAAAAAACAAAAAAGAATTTTGGAAAAATAAAGGCAATGGCTTCTCACAAAAATCTAGCACTAGGACAAATACTAGGTCACTAGGTCAAAAATATAACACTGATGTTGGGCCAAAAAGTGTGTTGGTAAACACATGTTTTGACCCTAGAAAGTGCATTGGCACCTGGGATCTTCCCGATAGGTATGAGCTAGTCTTTGAGGTGGATATCAAGGTTTTGCAACCCCTATTCCCCGCAAACACTGCACAGAAAGTAACAACAAACAAAAAGACCCAAAAAACTCAAAAAAAGGAAGTGAAAAAGAGAGATTATGGATTTTCCCACACACTCACAACTAAGGATCAATATATGGTTTATATTGCCAACGAGGTCACCAATATGTTGTTGGAAATTTGCAACAAGGGTTAGAAAAATCTCCTAATCTAGGGGTTGTGTTAGATAACAAACAAAGTTTTGAAAATAAAACTAGAAACCCTTATTTTAAGTGAAATATTTCATAAACTAGAATAATATTCTTATGAAAGAATGAAATAATCCTTCATTACCCAATAAAAAACAAAGTTACTTACACCCATGGAGGAAGTTCTTGAAGAAAATGGTCTCCTTGACCTCCTCTTTGGTAGGGTTATTTTTGTTTCTTGAGTGTGTGGCTTGAATCATCTCCTTATGTTTGAAATGGGCTATGGCTATTTTCAATATATCTCTCTCAAATACAATGGGTGTTTATTTCTAGTATAAATCCAACAACATGCACCTACTTTTGATGGGTGATATGAGAAATAAGGGAGGTGTTGATTAAGGTTGGTTGTCATTGATGTCAACCCTTGAAGAAAGCCACGTGGCACAAAGGTTTGGGTAATGGACCCAATATTGTTTGATGTAAATATGACTCATTATTGTTTTTTCATGGTTGATAACAAGTAAATATGGATGAACTCCAAAGTGGTCCCCTTATGGTGAAACCCCTCACAGGAAGACGCTTTGTGGAGTAAGAGAACCCATGCTTAATTGTGGAATAATGAGATGAGGGACAGTGAATTTTTCAAGGAAACTATCCTAGATGGATAGTGTGTGTATTGCCATTTCCGGTGGTATGTTGAACATCACATAACCCCTCACGGTTAGAGAGTTATGGCCATAAGAAGTTGAAGACCCCAAGTTTGGGTAATGGACCCAAGTTTGTTTGATGGGTAATGGTATGAGTTATGATGTATTTTCAGATAATACTATTCTATATGGATAGTACATTTCATGTCATTTCTGGTGGCATGTGGAATGTCACATAACTCCTCACGGTTTGAGAGTTATGGCCTTACGAAGTTGGAGGACCCTCATATGTCATCTAGAAGCCCCAAAAGGTCAAACTAGTCAAAGTGGTTTAAGAGATTTTAAAAGGTAAATAATAAAATGAAGTAATGAGTGTATTATAATTCAAAGTGAATACAAAATAAATTATTTCAATAATAAATTTAATGGAGAAATTAGAAGTGGGTTAACCCTAAAATAAGGAAAGTGGGGCCAAGTGACCTAGAAGATGTTTTAAGGAAGCTACTTGGAGAGTATAAATAAGAGGCAATGCTCTCTCATTTTAATCACACTTGAGAATATTGAATATCTATAGGTGTCTGAGGTAACCAAGGATATCTAAGCTGAAATTCTGAGGGAAGGTGAATAAAAGAAGGCCGAAATGCAAGGAAGTATAAATTCTTTTGATGGTGCTTTCTAAGTTACACTCTACAGAAAATAGGGTTTGTGGCTAGTCCTGAAACTAGTCAAAAACATGTGTTTCGGGTAAAAACATCATAACTTCTTCATAACAGATCCAAATTCAGTGAAACCAAATGTGTTGGTTAGGGCACAGTCTATAGTATACTGTGTAACATTTTCAGATCATTTCAACAAATATTCCGTAGCATTATCATCCAATAAATGCAGAGTAAATAAGCAATGAACAAATGAACAATCATACACATACACAATACACTGGTGTTTTACGTGGAAACCCAAAGAGGGAGAAAGCCACAAAATGTTTTTTTTATATGTCTTGAAGAATTACATTCATTGGAAGCACCAACTTCCTTTGTTTTCCAGCTACAACTAGAAGGAGGCTCCAACCCCCTAGTTTCTCAGGCTACAACCTGAGGGAAGCTCCAACTCCCCAATTCTCTGGC
>ML837674.1:0-24668 GCA_009831015.1 Picea engelmannii | reverse complement strand
GTGTGAATAGGTATATATATAGAGATCATGTATTCATTATTGAGGAAAGGTGAATTGGTATGTATGAATGTATTTGGATATTTATAGGAGGTTCTTGTATTCTTTAAGGAGTTATTGTGTAACTCATCTCTCTTATCTATATTGGATTTGTTCTCCACACTCAAATTGTTGTAAATGGTGTGTACTTATTTTATGTTATGATATCTTAAGCATTTGATACATAACATTTGGTATCAGAGCATCGATCCTGGGGTTTTTCTTCTCCAAGAAAGTCATCTTATCATTTTTGCTATACCTTTTTTATGGGACAATTGAGAAATGAAAACTTGTATTTTATTTAGAAGAAATATCAAGGTAATTTTGGTACAAATTTCAGCTTCGGATCATTGTACTTTCTGAGATACAACCTATGGAAGATAGGGTTTTTGACTCATCTTGAATTCAGTTTTAAACAAGTCATCTTGGGATTTTCATTGTAACATTTTTTTGGGGGATGATCCAGATAGATGAAATTGGATGTTATTTATAGGAAATATCAAGGTATCGGTGGTACAAATTTCATCTTCTGGTTCATTATAATTTCAAAGATATACCCTTTGGAAGATAGGGTTTTTTACTAGTCATATAACTAGTCTCAAACATGTGTTCCTGGTAAAAAAGTGATATCTTCTTCAGCGATGATTCAAATTTAGTGACACTAGTTGAATTTGAAAGAGGACAATCCACGATATTTTTGGTACAATTTTCAAAATCAAGTATTAACTATTGGACACGTGGAATTATGTACAATTTCTCTCTCCATAAATGGACAAAAATTAGTATGGTTTGGGAAAGTTAATATAACTTTCACTTGTCACATCAAATTTTGGTCAGACCTATGACATTGTAGAGAATACATATTAGAGTACTAGACGCCAAAATTTCAGACTCAAAGGGACAAAAATTTCATAAATACGTTAGAAGAAAGGTCGGTCAAAAGGACAGACTCCAAATCAGGGTTTCAGAGGTATGTTCACTTAAAAATATCATAAATTTTGATTGAGATGTGTTGAAGGGTCAAAATTCCTTAACCATCGAAGGTAGAATTCACACCCAAAGACGAGGCCCAATTATACTCTTCCCTATTTGAGGGAGCATGATTCTCTGGATGAAAATTACAACAGGTTTCAATGGTATTTAATATGTTATCAAGGAGGTATTAATAGATATTTTGTTTTTCCTATTCCTTTACAAGTTTGTTTTATCAATATTTTATTCCCTGAATTATCAAGAAGGTTGGGCTTAGGATGACCTCTTACCAACATCATGTATATGAAAATTCTCTATAACCAATATCAAAACATTAATATGTGTTTATTTCTTAATCAACAAACATCATATAAGAAAGGGAAATGTATGCAAGAACGACAATTAACCAGAAATAATTCAGGTTACCCGTATAACACAATTTATAACACCATCATATTCATGCCAAGGTATATTCAACAACCGCAAAGTTTTAAGATAGCTTCGAAATATAATTAATGTCTTACTGAAATGCTTGTATCAATTAACAATGACACAGAACAATCCACAAATTGAGTTACTCCTCCAGCTTTGGCAAAAATTGTCTTTGGCTCTATATGAGCTTCAAAATTAAACTTCAAAATAGATTTGTATCTAAATTACACTATTAAAAAATTGTTGACCCTTCAAAGTGAGGTCGATCTCTTTATTTAAATCACAACCTCATGTAAACAATGACTCTATAACACTAGTTAAACAAAAGAGAACAAAAAATAAAGTGGCTCATATCTTCTTGGAAACTATCAATGAGCTTTAGTTAACTCATGGGGTTTCTTCTTTCATATTCATACCATTTGGAAAAACGATCTTTGCAAGTGTGTAGATATGTAAATCAGTGTTGGTACATCAACATGTTGATCTTGTCATTCATTTCCATTACTCGATCTTTGAATCTGTCAATCCCTTAGCATAGATGTTGTAGAATCCACATTGTCCCTATTAGCCCATAGACAAGGCATTTGATCTTTCCTATGTCAATCCTTTGAATCTCCCAAACCTTATCTTCAAATTCATCGTCAAGTTTGTTGAAATGTCGAACTATGACACGTAAATCGACAAATTCGTTAGGCGGGCCGAATACTGGAAGCTGAAGCTATGTCAGCTTCTGATTGATTTGGTCCTAATGTTTGAGACATTCTTCCCATATCTCTTTCATTTTCAGTCATGATTCTTTTACCATTTTCACCCAATACTCTCCATCTATCCTTAGCCTATCTAGACTCTCCTCTACAAGCATCCTGACGTCATGTTCTTCTTCACCCTTTCCTTTTTGGATTTCCCCAATGTAGTTGATTTTTTTTGTTACCAGCTGAGCCTTCTCAGACCATCTCATCATTTCCTTATGTGCTACGAGATCCAGTAAGTTTTCTTCTTGAAATCCTATGATCTTTGTCATAAATATCTTCCTACTTGACTTAAACTTGCCATAGATTTCCGTGAATTCAATCTTCATGAATACCACCACCTGGGTGGTATATTGATAGTATTCTACTTGGTGTTTGAGATGCACTAGTTCTTCCCTCATGGAATCAATTTATCATTCATCCTATCTTTCCCTATCAATGGTAGCACTAGATATAGCCATACTTTCCCCTAATAGATCACTTAATCTAGATTAATCTAGATTGTCCTACGTCTAGTAGTGTTTCTTCGGTGATGATCATTACTGCATTATCCAAAGTGATTCTTCTCTTCTTTCCAATCCTCTTTACCGCCATTTTTTTTTTCATGTCATAGGCGATGGCCTGAACATCAACCAATTCATCTAAAGGATCTGGGATCGATTGATCTCCCCATGTGAGGGGATTTCCTAGGATACCCAAGGTGTGAAAGTGTTCAAGTGTCATCTCCTTTCCTCTATCAGATTTTGGCTCCTGATGAACAGTTCATTTACATTTTTATTGTGTCATCTGATCTTTCCTGGAGACTCATGTTGATATCATCTTTTCCCCAATATGTGAATATTTGATTTGTTCTATGCATGGGGTGTTCCCCATGATCTCTGTGGTTGTATCTTCAGCTAAGGCTACCAATTTTGAAAGCACAGAGTTTGTTGGAATCCCTGTAGATATTTCTTTGAGCTCCCTGCTACCTTATGGTTTAACATCCTCATCTCCTTTATTGGAGTTGCCTCCTTCTGATCCTTTAAAATTTGGAACTCCTTGTTCCTTCAAAGGATGAGAAGCTCATGCTAGGGTGGTATGCCCACCTCTAGCTACAACTGTATTTGTTTCGAAATACAATTTTTTCCACCCATGGCGTGCTTTCAAACCTAATACTTTTGCTACTACTTCATTTGTAATGAGAACTATAGCATGGTATTCCTCCACATCACTTTCATATATAGTGATAAGGTATGCGATGACAAGAGTTACTTGCTCTAAGGCGTCAGAGATTGTTGATAGCAAGGGGATTGGCCCCATCCCTATTTCTTCTCTAGTGGTCTTGTATGATTTTTGTTGCTCATTATATCCTTATACCGAGGTATTTCTATAGGCAACTAGTTCTCCAATTCCTTTGAATGTGACCAAATTAATTACCATGGTCATTCCTTATGGCACTATCCTGGTTCTCTCATGTGTTTGCATCATTATCTCATCTTCATCTAGGAGCCTTTGCACTTCAGACTTGTCCACTATCTGTTATGCACCTTCATGTTGGGCTTGTGTTGTCACTACTGACCCGAAAGTATGTTCTAGGAAGTCCAATTGTTCATTCCCAGGCAGAGCCATGAACTTAACCAGATCTAGTTTTTCTTTTCTCTTTAAGACTTCATCCCAGCTCAAATAATTCTTTGTAAATATCTCATATTCAAAATAATCATGTGTTTAGGGCCAATGCAACACCACTTGATTAGCGTGTTCAACCACCAGTTTCTTAAGATCATGCCTCATGTACCTTTCAGTGATGAACTTACACTCAATTTGACTTTGAGCTTCCTTTCTGGCCTCGATGGTATCCTTCACAAAGTGGTAACCCACGTAGAACCCATAGGGAATGAATATTATTTTCTTGTCTTTCAATAAGGATGCATTGAATCCTTGTAGTATAGTTTGGTAACATATTTCTCCTAACAACATTTTATCGGGCACATGGGCCGACAGCAGGTGTGGTGCTCTGAGAGCTCCAAAAATCCTAATATATGTGTTTCTTTCTTCCAAGTACCAATGCCCAATATTGGAGATTACCTTCCTTGATGCTTCTGAGAGTCTTGGATAATCCTACTTAAAGATTAGGAAATGCACTCAAGTTATGAAACCATCGCAAATCAAATCCATTGATCTTTTGTACCTATTCTCCCATAATATGCCAAAATAAACGTGTACAAGTACTTCCAAGATATGTCAGTTTAATCTTAGACGAAGGAAAACACTCATGGAACATATTTCATCTAAGAGATAGGTTTCCATGTAGAATCCAGGAGTTTCTTTGGGTTTAAGGTTTCGTGCCTCCTCTATCGGGGTATGTAATTTCTTCGAGATGATAGCCCCCTAGTTGAAAGTATTACCATATGTAGTGACTGTATGAGCCAATGGCATCCACGCCTTAGAGAACTTCGAGCAATCATTTTCTCTATATAGGTGAAATATTAAGGCCATCAGGAAAATGTAGGGTATTGTAGCATCCCCAACCACCCACAAGCTGGGGTGTGCTACCTTCAAGCCCACCCATGGACTTTGTACTCTTATTGGTACCTTCTTAATTTAATAAGGATGCATAAGATAAAAGGTTTAACGACATGCACAAAAATATCCATCAAGCATGCATAATCTAAGATTTAGTTAAACGATAATTAAAATACACAACAAAATACATTCATACACAGATAATAATATCACAACAGAGAGCACTTATCTTTGTAAAAAGGAGACACCAACTAGCTGCAAACCAAGGACGTTCCACCCAATTGTAGACACTACTGCTCCACATCTCAATAGCAGTGTCACCCCCGAGCCAAGGCTATGAATCCACAAGTATGGTTCGAGAGTGTTACTTGGGTTCCTAAACCAATCATCTCTCAAGATCTCACATGTTTCCCAGCACCCACAACAATCCAAGTACCCAACTCTCTTCTACCCAGCCTGTACCACCCAAGAGAATGGACCTCCACCCTTCTCTTCCATGCAGTCTCTCAAGAAGTCCTTCTCCTTCCAGGGGTCTAGCACAGCTAGTCCATAATATCAATGTTGGAACTCTCAAGACTCACAACTGTGAGAAAAAAAAGGCGTAGGCCAATGCATCTCAGACATGCAGGCCTCAAGTCATAGATGGATTACACTAGCGACCACTACAACCAACTATCCCATGGCTAATCTTCAATAGTTCCTTTCCCTTTTACCAAGCCAAGACGTAGGTGAGGATGGATCAATGAATGGGTAAGTGGGTGAATGAAAGTGCATGAGGGAAGGAATGGTACGAATGCAGAAGTGAAGGAGTGAACGAGCCAATGAACAACCCCACAATCAGACTAGGGATGGGTTTAAGTATTTTTCGTGGGGAATCAAGAACCTCCTGGCCTTCCCCAAGAAGCTCGCGTAACCGATCCCCTCCCTTAGACAAAAAGGGTAATTAAAATAGGAAATAAACATTTATCCCCTCAAGTCCCTTCTCTTGTGGAATCATATCCCCCTATAACTCTAGTCCTTATTCGTCTAGCAACCAATGATGTAGTTATTAATAATAATGATAAAAGACATTACATGTATTGGGCATACTGGACATTTAATAATTTTTTGGGCACTCAGGCCTCTCAACATTGTAACAATACATTATTTAAAATGGGGGTCTAAAACCCAGGGTGTTACATCTCCTCCCCCCTATCTTGGCACTGTCCTCAGTACATATACAAAATAGAGATCAAAATTTCATATTTATTCAAAACGTTGTGGGTACTCTTCCCGCATGGCATATTCATGCTCCCAGGTAGCATCTTTAGGACCATAGAAGGTCCACTAAACTTTTACCAACTCTATAACTCTATTCCAGAGCATTTTGACCTTTCTGTCCAATACTCGCACTAGTTGAACCTGAAAGTCTTCCTCCGTCTCTACCTGAATCAGATGTCAATCAATAACATGTTTAGGATCATGTACATATTTATTTAGTAAAGATACATGAAATACATTATGCACATTCATGGAAGAAGGAAATGCAAGCATGTATGCAACTAGCCCTATTATGTCCAATATTTCAAATGGACCATAGAATCTGGCTACCATCTTTGTACAACTACCCAATTTCAAAGATATTTTCTTGGGCTTCACTTTCAAAAGTACATGCTCCCCTACTTTAAATTCTCTAGTTGTCCTGTTCTTGTCTGCATAAAATTTATGTCTATCCTGAGCTGCCTTTAAATTTTTCTTGATCTTAACCACCTAGTCTTCCATATCCTTAAGAAACTCCGGCCTAAGTACCACTCTATCTGCTGGGTTGTCCCAGCTTACTGGAGTATCACATTTCCTACCGTACAAGGCTTCAAATGGGCTCATTCTCAATGAAGCTTAATACCCATTATTATATGCAAACTCAACCAAGTGTAAGTAATCTTCCCACTTAGATGGCTTATCCATCACATACATTCTTAGCATGTCTTAAATTATTTAATTGAGCCTCTATGTTTTCCCATCTGTTTGGGGATGATATGTTGTGCTAAATTTTAGATTTGTGCCAAATCCTTTAAATAATCCCCTCCAGAAATTGGAGGTAAACTTTGTATCTTTGTCTGAGATGATTGTCCTAGGTATCCCATGCAACCTAGAAATTTCCTTCCTGAAAATTTATGCAATATTAGTCGGTGTATGTGTTGTCTTCACAAACACAAAATGAGAAGCCTTTGTTAATTTGTCAACCACCACCATGATTGAATCATGTTGCTTATTCATTCTGGATAATCCTGTGATGAAATCCATGGTGATCACTTCCCATTTCTTCTCTGGGATTGGCAATGGATGTAGCAACCATGTTGGGTGCCTATGCTTAACCTTCACCTTCTGACATTCCATACATCGAGTGATGTAATCAAAAACATCATTCTTCATTATTGGCCAAAAGAACTGGCCTATTACTATTGTAATTGTTTTCTGGTAACCAGGATGTCCAACATAAGGAACATCATGCATTTCCTTCAGTACCAAATTCCTCAGTTCTATAGAACTAGGAACAAAGATTCTATTTTTATGCATGAGTATTTCATCTTCCTTTATCTCATACTCCTTTATTTTTTGTTGTACATCTCCTTGTTGTAAGTGTTTCTTTACCTGTAGGTAATGTTGATCTGTAACAAGAACATCTAAAATTTTTCTCTTCAATTTTGACTGATGCATGCTAATAATAGTAGCATGCATGAGATGCACTCTTCTACTAAGTGCATCAGCAACTTTATTCACCTTTCCCTTGATATGCTTGATATCGAAGTCATATTCACTCAAAATTTCTAGCCATCTTGTTTGCCTAGCATTCAAGGTCCGTTGTTCAAAAAGATACTTCAGGCGAATGTGGTCTGTCCTTAATTTGAATTTCTTCCCCATGAGATAATGCATCCACATCCTCAAGGCATGAACAATGACAGCAAGTTCCAAGTCATGGGTAACATAGTTCCTCTCATGTTCCTTAAGCTTTATGGACTCATATCCAATGACATGTCCATTTTGCGTGAGGAATCCCCCAATTCCTTCCTTACATGCATCTGTACATACCACAAAAATTTCATTTGGGCTAGAAATCTTTAACACAGGTGCACTAGTAAGTAATTCCTTCAACACATTAAAATTATTTTCACACTTGAGTGTCCATTCAAATTTAGTTCCCTTCTTTTGCAAAGAAGTGATGGGATGAGAAATCTTAGAGAACCCTACTATGAACCTTATGTAGTAGCCAGCTAATCCCATAAAATATCTAACGTCTGACACATTTATGGGTGTTGGCCATCCTCTAATGGCTTCGATCTTCTCTATATCTATTTCTATGCCCTGCTCTGAAATAATGTGTCCCAAGTAATGGATCTGCTTTTGATAAAAAGAACACTTAATCAACTTGGCATACAACCGATGTTCTCTCAGTACTTGCAATACCAATCTTAATTGATGTTCATGCTCCTCTTTAGACTTAGAATAGATAAGTATGTCATCCTGAAATACTATGACAAACTTATCCAAATAATTTCTGAATATGTCATTCATTAAGAACATGAAGACAGCTAGTACATTGGTCAGTCCAAATGGCACCACTACAAATTCATAATGCCCATACCTGGTTCTAAAGGTTGTCTTATGAATGTCTTCTTCCTTGATTCTTACCTGATGGTATCCTTCCCTCGGGTCAATCTTTGAAAATGTCTTTGCTCCTCTTAGTTGATCAAAGAGGTCATCAATTTGGGGTAGAGGATACATGTTCTTTATAGTATACATATTCAGTTGTCGAAAGTCAATACACAGCCTCAAGGTTACATATTTATTTTTGACAAAAAGTATTGGTTCTCCCCAAGGTGAAACACTTGGATGTATGTACCCTTTATTCAACAATTCCTCCAACTTCATTTGCAATTCTTTTAACTCTGGTGTGCTCATTCGATAAGGTGTTTTTGACACTAGGGTAGCTCCTGGCACTAAATCAATTGATAAATCTATCTCCCTTCTTGGTGGCAATCTGGTTATTTCTTGGAATACATCTTCAAATTCTTGTAGTACCAAGAAATATTCGAGGCTTGGCCCCTTTGTATTTTCTAGCTCTTCCACATGAGATGCATACAATTTCCATCCTTTCCTGAAACATATTTTTAGCTATAAGGTTGAAATATCCCTTATAGAGATGGGTCTTGGAACTCCTTTCACAGTGATTTGTTTTCCATTTCCATCAAGACATGTAAATTTCTTGTTCTGAAAATCTAGGACAACATGATGCTTGTCCAACCAATCCATTCCAATAAGAATATCATAAGACCCCAATGGTATGATATTTAGATCAATACTATTATTCACGCCATTAAGACTTATGGAACAAATTCTGACCATATCATGGATTCTTCTTTTGGTTCCAGTGGCTAACTGAACCAAGCTTACTTTTCCAAGTTTACTTTTCTCCAAATGTAATCTATCCACTATCTTAGGATCAATGTAACAATGACTTGCTCATGAATCAATCAAAATAGCAATAGGCTGATTTTTTATCTTACCTTACCTCGATCATATTGGACTGGTACTCTGCTTGTCGATCATTTAAAGCTGCATAGATTCTTCCCATATCTTCGATTGTTGTAGCCTCTTGGATGTTGTGCATAGTCTTCACTCTATCCTTTATGTGAGGGAAATATTTGTACATGTGATCTTCCTTGCATCCCCAACATTGGATTGGTGGTCTTTCCCTTTTTCCCAAGGAATCTTCCTTCTTGGAATCGCCCTTAGCATGTTGATATTGATGATTTCTATTAGGCTCATTCCTATTGAAGGGGGGTTTGAATCCTTTCCTCCTCTAATCGAACTTCTCATTCTTCTTGTCCTTCTAAGATTTATTCATGGATTCTCTTCCCCGACCTTGCTCATACAGGTATTTATCCTTCTTGATTGCCTCATTAAAGGTATTGGGATCATCATACTTGATCTTTTCCTTCTAAAAGGTTGGAAGTACACTTAGAAATCTCTTTATTTTCACTTTCTCATCACCAATGAACCTGACATATTTTAACAATCCCAAAAAATTCTTCTCGTACTCTGCCATAGTCGTGCTTCACAACCCGAGTTCAAAGAATTCCTGCATTTTCTTGTCATATAAATGATATGAGAGGTACTCCTTATGGAAGTACTTCTTGAACTGCTTCCAAGTGATCCTACTTTCATTAACATGTTCCACCTGCTTCAGTTGGTCCCACCACATTGCAGCTTTCCCATGTAAATGGTAGGTGGAAATCCCAACTTCCAGGTTCAAGGAATAGTTATGCAACTGAAAATATCTCCTGAGCCCAAGAAACCATGCTTCAGAATCATCTTCCCTTTCTCTTTCACCATCAAAGGAAGGTGTCTTGAGATTCCTCAACTCTCCTTGAAAACTATATACCTCTTGTTTCCTTCTTTGGTGTCTAGTAGGAGACACCTCTGGACTGCTTACGGGATCTTCTGATGCATAAAAATTTATTTCTGAGTAAGGAGGTGAGTGGTGTCCATGAGCTCTTCTAACACTTCTGGAATAACCAACTCTTCCATGATCATCCCTTCTTTCATGGCACTTGCCTTCTTCCTCTTGTCTTGAGTTTGATCCCTTCTTCGTTTATCTCTGCAACTGATTTAAGCTCTGCAACACTCGAGCATTTATCTGACTTTTCTTTCTCATCAGTCTCTCATTGTCTTTTTCGTAGCTCTGCACTTCCATCTTCAAGCTTATTACCATTTCTATTAATGTTTCATGCTCTCATTTTTCCCTTGCATCCGTTAGACTATGTCTTTGCATTACCAACTCTGGTATTCTAGCCTTTGGCCTCCTTATCATGACTGGAGGCTCCCTCACCTTCTTCCATTTCCTTAATACACATCCTAATTTGATGTGCTTAAGCCCCTGAATTCTGCAAAATGTGAAAGAGAACATTTTGTTAGAATTACGCATATGATAAACAAAATTGTCAACAATGCTACAGTTCCTTTTTATTCTTAATGCAGACCCCCTTCTCTCCTAAGGGTTGTGTGACCTCCCAGTCAAGGATCTTCAATCCCAAGCCAAATTGTCTCTCTGAAACCTTGATGGTTTCATTCTGTATCTAAACACAGGCCCTTACGGCTTTCTAGTGTAGGTCGGTTGGACCCTGCGAACTTCTCCTTGGCCCTTGTGAAAATATCAGAGTTGGAACTAGCTCCTTCTCTCTTGGCCCCTCCTTATATGTGACCTTAGGCAGTGACCTCATGCATGTGCACGATTGTGGCCATGCTCAAAGGTGGTTTGGAACCAAACTACTTTTCACCCCGTAATTTACCTCAAGCCACCATGTGTCCTTTTGCCAAAACTGTGGTCTCAATTGCGGCCCACCCTCGACTTCATAAAGCCCGAGCACCTATTGTCCCCGCAATGCGAGGTGGTGCTTCTAAAAGGACAACTGAGATATACCTCTTGGGAACCAACAGTTCATATTTACCTCTCCCAAATTGACGATTGTGCTCGTTTCGGAATTCCGGACTTCGGATTTCTCAAATATCAAACCTTTTTTCCCTCGAAATACATGGGATTCTGCCACGCATCCTCTTGAATCAAACGATGGAGAATTACTTTGAAAGATCTGATGATCGACGCTTACTTCAGGTCCTTACCCATAATCTAGAGCTTCACACCACCTGTTCTCTTGATCTGACAGTTCAGGTCCACTTTGGATGATTCGACGGTCGACGTTTACTTCGGGTCTTCATCTCTCCGGGCTTCGGGAGTTTCAAATCTCAACTGAAAAAATATTGGAGTAATTTCTCCAGATTCCACAATCTGTCACCACGTAGAGAAATAATCTAAGTGGACACATGGTCCAATCAGGCGGGTGACATGTGTCACATCCTAACTGACATTTCAATCATTTGCATGCTCAAAACTTACTGACACGTGGTGCACATCCCATGTGTGCACGGCATCCCTAGTGATGTCCGCAAGGCATGTCACTTCGGGAATTCTGGGGTCCACATCACCTCCTGGTGACTTCATCTTTGTGCCTCACCACTTCGGCTCTTCGGGCTCTCGGGACTTTGGGATTTTCCATACTAACACACTTCCAATTCTCTAGAACTTTGATTTCCCAAACCGACCACACTGACACCATGTGTCTCCCTTATCGGATAGTTTGTAACAACTCCAGACTTAGGGACTTCAAGAATCTCAACCCTTAACTCTTTTTGAAAATGGTTTTATCCAAGGCTTGTGATCTACTGATGCATGTCCCCCGCAGATCCACGACTACGATTTCTTCAGGTCTTCGGACTTCGGAGAATGCAACTCTCAACCTTCGCTTTACCCCAAAGTGCACAGATTTCTGTCGCGTGTCCTCCTGGATTGGACGGTTTTGATTCACTTTAGATCTCCAGGTTCTGGAAATCTCAATTATCAACTTCTCTTCACTCGCATTTTCCCGGAGTGCTTTCACCCAGAGCACACGATCGGTTGAAACATGTCCTCCTATAGATTGACGGTCTCCGGCTACTTCTTCTCTTTGGAGGTTCGTCGCTCGAGTATTAACATGTCCCATCACTGCATGCCTTTCAATTTGTGGGGGCACGCATCGGTGGTTTGGAGTAACCCGCTTTTCACCCCGCAATTCTCCTGACGCTGGCACGTAACCCCTCGATGAAACCATGGTTTGGATTGTGGGACCACCTTGAGTAATTATCTCCTGTGCAACTTGGTTCCCCATAATGCCTATTGTCCATTGATCTCTCTCTCCAATGGGATATAACAGTTGTGACCTTAACCCTTGCTTCCTTTTCATCGGATGACCCATGTTCACCTATCCTCCAATCCAATGATCCTGGATCTCTCCTAATCCTACAGTTGGGATCACTCCTAAATTTGAAGGGGATGGTCACGATCCTTCAAATGCCTTACAATAGGTCTCTGATGGTCTAACTCCTGCGTAGATTCTGCAATGCCATTCCTCCTAAGATTTTCAACTTCATGGTTAGAGTTCGATCTTGACCATGAGACTCTGACCAATAGACCTAACCCATACCGGCCCAATGTTTCAACTAGAAGCTATGATGCCAATCTGTAGCATCCCCAGCCACCCACAGGTCAGGGTGTGCTACCTTCAAGCCCACCCGTGGAATTCGTACTCTTACTGATACCTTCTTAATTTAATAACGACGCATAAGATAAAAGGTTTAATGACATGCACAACAATATCCAGCAAGCATGCATAATCTAAGATTTAGTTAAACGATAATTAAAATACACAGTGGAATACATTCATACACAGATAATAATATCACAACAGAGAGCACTTATCTTTGTAAAGAGGAGACATCAACTGGCTACAGACCAAGGAGATTCCACCCAACCGTAGACACTAGTACAACAAATATCAACAGCAGTGTCACCCCCGAGCCATGGCTATGAATCCACAAGGATGGTTCTAGAGTGTTACTTGGGTTCCCAAACTGGTCAGCTCTCAATATCTCATAGGTTTCCCAACACCCACAACAATCCAAGTACCCAACTCTCTTCTACCTAGCCTGTACCACCCAAGAGAATGGATCTCCACCCTTCTCTACCATGCAGTCCCGCAGGCAATCCTTCTCCTTCCAGGGATCTAGCACAACTGGTCCAAAATATCAATGTTGGAACTCTCAGGACTCACAGTTGTGAGAAAAACAGGGTGCAGGCCAACACATCGCATACATGTAGGCCTCAAGTCATGGCTGGATTGCACCAGCGACCATTACAACCAACTATCCCATGGCTAATATTCAGCAGTTCCTTTCCCTTTTATCAAGCCAAGGCACAGGTGAGCATGGATCAATGAATGGGTAAGTGGGTGCATGAAAATGCATGAGGGAAATAATGGTATGAATGCAGAAGTGAAGGAGAGAACGAGCCAATGACCAACCCCATAATCATATCAGGGATGGGTTTAAGTGTTTTTCGTGGGGAATCAAGAACCTCCCAACCTTCCCCAAGAAGATCGCGTAACCGATCGCCTCCCTTAGACAAAAAGGGTAATTAAAATAGGAAATAAACATTTATCCCCTCAAGCCCCCTCTCTTGTGGAATCATAGACCCCTATAACTTTATTCCTTGTCCGTCTAATAGCCAACGATGTAGTTATTAACAATAATGATAAAAAACATTACATGTCTTGGGCATACTGACCCTTTAATAATTGTTTGGGCACTCAGGCCTCTCAGCATTGTAACAATACAATATTTAAAATGGGGGTCCAAAACCCGAGGTGTTACAGGTTCCTAGAGGTTTATTGTACTATACCAACCGGAGGCTCAATTCACAAATTGTTTATCCTCCCTCCACCAATATTCTAACAGTTGACTGGTATTATGGTGCTCGTAGAATGCCACAAGAAAGTATTTGTTTAACCTGACTTTAGAATCCTTAAGTTTGTAGTAAGCACTCACTTCTATTGGTAAGAACACACCTATGCATTCCTCGTCTTTGTTATTCAATAGACATTTCTCTACATTTCCATATTGAATGATCCACTCTAATAGCTCAACACATGGTAAAACGGGTGTCCTAGATGCTACCAAATATAACAAAGATTGTTTGATGTTCTGGAAGTCCAAGTCATCTAACCCCCTGACCTTTGGGTCACTGTGAGGCATGAATTATGGGAAATATTCATAATAGAATTTGTTATATAGGTCCATCCAAGAGGAAAGGATTACCTTAGAAGCAATGCCATTTTCTGTGTCTTTGAAGAATGGTGGCGAGCTCACGGGCTCTTTCTGTGACATTTTGATCACTAGATTTTCCTTGGGGGAAAATTCCAGCCTTTTTTCCACCGAGCTAGGTGCCTCTATAGTTTTCTCGCTTCCTCCTTTTGGGTTCTTAGGAGACCTGCGGGTCACTGATCATCTGGGAGGCATCTTCCTTTCTGGAAGATGCAACAAAACAACTCAGTGCCTTACTTGATACGAAATTTGAAAGAAAACCATGATAGATACCTGTGTGCGAAACTTGTTTTGAGTCTGATACTTACTCGTCCCAGATTTGAGATAAACATGACATGATTTAGTTACCTGGAAACCCTAGATCAATCGCAACTTATAGAGAGGAAACCACATAGTCTTATGCAAAAATTAGATCATTCAAATTTATTCAAACGATCAACAGCTGGCTCTCAAATCTACAATAATTAATTTTTTCAGTACAATGGATCTGTGAGAGATTTCCATTAACTCTATCCATGGCTTGTTCCAGATCTTGCAATAAATAAACAACCAAACTAACGGTGCGAAGGGACGTTGGAGTGATTTACCAAAAATTTCAAATAGTCATTGATTGGCGTAGGTCGCACTAAAATTGGGAGCCATCCTTTCGAGCTGTTTGATATTTTGAGGCAAAGCACGTGTCCAAATGGTTGATCCAGTGAAGGTGACAGGACACTCTCTATCCCTGCACGTTATTTGGAAAGGGTGCCAACGAGGTGGGTTTTAGTAATTTTGAAACAAAAGTATGTGTACAAGTACAAAGACTTGAGATGGACGGTCTAGATTATTTTGGGGGTCCTCATAAGGGATAAATGAATGGTTTACGATATTCGTTATAACTTTTAGATCAAGCATCGCTCAAAAGTAGGATGTGGGCTTGAAGTCAGTTTTTTTCTTTACGATTGAACGACGTCGATATCCACTGGTACTTGGTTTTTCCTCGTGATTTGCATGTTATTTTTTGTTCACTCCTTGGTGTCGATTCCCGATGTAACACCGGTCATCGATTACTACCATTTCGACCCAACAAAAGGTACTTTTTTCAAATGACCCCGTCGATGCCTGATGTGGATCGACGTCGGAAATTTTATGAGTGAGTGCCCTTTCACAGATTGTATCCTAAACAACCAATGTCGATTTTAATCAGCATCATAATTCCCGAGACTGTGCCACATTTTGACACGCAGACTTGAACTCACTGATGCCCGATGTTGATCGATGTTGGAATTACCGCGAAGGGGTAGTTTTTCCATAAAACTGATAGCGGACTCAGTCGACGTCGGATGTTGACCGGGGTCGGCCTCTCCCATAATATGCTACATCTTTCGACCTAGAGGTTGGTTCATCCAATGCCCAATGTTTTTCGTCGTTAGGTTCTTCAAAGAAGTGCCCATCAGGGGTTGGAGTCATTTACCTTTAGTAGTGAATTTGAAGCTTTTCTAGGACAATCATCAGGTTTTTTGTGTTTTATATTTACTTCAAAACGCATGAGGATTTGGTTTGAATTTCAGGTTTCTTCAGTTTTTTGATGCAATCCAACTGCAAGAAACTGAAGAAACCTGAAATTCAAACCAAAGCCTCATGCGTTTTGAAGTAAATATAAAACACAAAAAACCTGATGATTGTCCTAGAAAAGCTTCAAATTCACTACTAAAGGTAAATAACTCCAAAAAACTGAAGAAACAAAAAATGCAAAAAGAAACTGCAAAATTGGTACCCAAAAATATGAGAATTTTAAGGGTGTGTTGAGTGATCAACTAATGACGATTCACTAGGAGAAACCAAACTCTTTTATTCCATTTTACTAATGTTGGCATACTTTTTGATAAATGGGGAATATCTTGAGGAAAAAACCCATGGATGACTCATGATTATGTATACATATGGTCCAAGGGCATCCATGTCCACTGCTCATGGGGATTCACCCAAATACATTCCTCTTTCATTTGACCATTGGCTTCTACATTTCCATTGAGAGTTGAGTTAGAAATCAAAATATTAGGAGACATGATTAAGTTGAGAACCTTACCACATTGTTTCTCTGTTGCCAGGGATTATCCATAGCCCCAAAAAAGTCACCTCGATATCACAGACATTGCTCTGCTTTTAGCGAGCGTCCATAGCCCTGGTGGAGGTGTCTTCATACCCTTTTGATCATACATTCCAACTTGTTATTTTGTGTTCAACTTTGTTGCATGTGTGTCAGGAATGGACCAAGGAGGAGGATATTTGTTTTCTGGTGAAGGATCATAACCATATGCTCTCTTTTTTTTTTTTAGGCGGGGGGGGGGTTCTTCCCTTAACAGAATAAGAACTAACTCCACTCTACTTGGGGTAGAAGTAACACTCTCCTTCATTTTGATCCCCTCAATATTCCTAGGCCATGAGGCAGTAGAACAATGTGTTCCTTTAAATGATATGTATACATAGAGGTGAATTACCCATACGTTGAAGTCTCTAGCCGGTAAAACCATCTCCCAATTGTTCTGAAAAAAACTTAGGATACAAATCTAGCTTCAACAGACTGTATCCCCACTTAGGAAAAGACACACATAAAACCATGCTCCGCATCCAAAACGTACCCACTCTCAATACTTTTGATAGACCCATAGTGAGAAAAACTATAAATACATGAAAAAATGTGTTTCTTGAAAAACAACCACGTTTTTTTCATATGTTTCTAGTTTTAAGAAACACAATTTTTTTTCATGTATTTCTATTTTTTCTCACTGTGGGTCTATCAAAAGTATGTAGAGTGGGTAATTTTTTATGTGGAATTTAATTCCACATCCAACGAGTGCCAACACTTGGAATTTGAGTAAATCTATAAGGATATAAGTCGAAAATACAATTAAAAAAAGTAGTTTTCTTTCTATTCCTTTGAAAATTCATAACTATTAGTTTATTATTTTAACTATTATTTTCCTTAGGAGGCCCATTTTATACCTCAAATTTCCCCTAATGTTTATCTCTTGCAATTTGCAGTGGTCCATGGTGGATGCTTGTTCTTCTATTTGAAGAATAGAGTGTTGACTCTTTTCTAAAGAGCAGAGCTGCAGACTTGGAATTTAGAGTTGGAGCTAGATGAAGTTTAAAGGAGCAAGGATGTCCATCTTCCTACCGTAAAAAAAGGTTAATTTGGCCATTGTCCTACCTTTATTATGATGAATTAAACCTATATATTCATTAAACCTATATATGATTAATTATGAGATCATGTGTGAGGGAGCCTCAAGTCTCAGCATGTTAATTGATCTACCTTGGCGGGTGGGATCGCATGTGAGAACACATGGATTAGTGTTATTGTGTAACTTGTCAATAAATTCATCAATGTTGTTAAAGGAATAGTTTGGAGGGTTAAATGGCCATTAACCCAAACTTCCAAATTTTTAAACCTATTGCCTCATTAGCTAACATATATGATTGGCCATTATGGTTCCTTAGCACATGGAAATATGATACCTTTTGATTTTTTTGATGCCTCGGTTTCACTCAATCCAATATAGAGGAAAGGTGATAATATGCTAGACTAATTTCCTTATGCATCGACTTGATAACAATTATAGAATCCCCCAAGATGATTAAGTGTTGAATTTTATTTTCCACTGCCAACTTTATCCCTTGAAGAAAAGAGTAATATTCTACTTGATTATTGGATGAGATTCCTAAACCCCAGGCATATGATGTTTATATTTTTCCTCTAGGATTAATGTGGACCTCCCCCCCACTCCTACCACCCTTGGGTTCCATTTTTATACCCCAATAAAATATAAAAATATGAATGTTGATCTGATCTTTTTGGTTGAAATTCATATACATCCAATTGAAGCTACTAGTTTGATTTGAAAGAAGGTTTAAATTTAATTTTTTTAAAGGGATAAAGGGATATGGAATGATGAATCCAAATATTTTCATCCTCCTCCAAATATTGATGTTTTGGAAACTACTTACCTTCGGATTTGATGTATTCAACTAATAATCCTTTGATTTTGATCACTACTCTAAGCCTGGGTTATCAAACCCTTGTTTGAATATAGCCCTATTTCACTCTAACCAGATTTTCTAGTAGATGCACTTAGGGAGAGAGGCCTATAATCATTTAAGGAGGGGTTTATTGTTGAAATCTATTTGTAGCTTTTAACCTAGTGAATAAACATGATGTTCCAACTATTTTTCATTTCCATTCTACGACTTAGTTCTACAAAAGAAATTTCCATACATTGATGGCATATTCACACTCTAGAAATAGGTGTTGAATTGTCTCCAAATGAGAAAGAAATAGTTTGCATATGGTAGGTCCCCGAATCCCTCGATTCAAAATATTTTTACTAGTCAAAATTTTACCATGCACCAATGTTGAACAAAGGATGTTTACCTTGGGTAG
Organism: Picea engelmannii; assembly: GCA_009831015.1. NCBI lineage: Eukaryota > Viridiplantae > Streptophyta > Pinopsida > Pinales > Pinaceae > Picea > Picea engelmannii. The sequence continues at coordinate 5,822 of ML837674.1, read as the reverse complement.
CCCATCTAAATGCCAATTTTGCTTCCAAATTATTGACCATTGGGGAGATGGATTTGATTGGAGTAAAGAGTGATATCCTCCTTTAACATTGTAGTTTGTTAATCCCCACCCACTTTGATATAAGTATGAGATTTTATAGGGCACACATCCTTTGAGAGAATCAAAGAAATATTGAGCTAGTGGAAGGACATATGTATGGGGTTCTCCAATATAACTATTCATCTAGTGACCTGAGCTTTCTGAACATTTAGATATATCATATAAGGTTTTTAGGTTTTAAACATCCATCTGATTCTTCAATGGAAGTATCTCTACTTGTTTTTCAAGTGGTTGGTTTCCCATGACACTGTCCACCCATATTTGAATTGATTTTTCAGTACCTAGAATCCATGTTAATTTTTCTTGTATTACTAGCACTGCTTCTTTGATAATTTTTATAATTAATGAGCCTTTTCTATATTTGAAATCTAAATCAATGCATCATATCATTTCATTAAAGAAATACTTTTAATGCAGAACACTCTTCCACCAATCATATTTACATGTTACCAACCTCCAAACAATATTTGCTCCCAAATATAAGTTCATAATAGAATAATCTTTATTCCCAATCCTCCATGCCCTAGAATCACTCTAACAATATTCTAGTTTACCAAGTGAAATTTATTGGTATTTTTCTCACCCCCCTGCTAAATAAATTTCCTTAATTCCTGAGCCACCTAATGCATTACCCTCTTTGGAGCCAACATCGTTGAACATTGGAATATGGGCACAAATGACAACAACAAATTTATTAGGATCACTCTTCCAGTTGGATTTGGCCATTGTGATCCCAATGTTTAAATTCGATTCTCATATTCTCTAATATATTTTTTTGAGTGTTGTTGGGTTAGTCAAACATATTCGCTTTCCTAAATTTTGAAGGAAGGCCAAGTTTATTAATGTGGAAATTGAAGTATTCTAGAGATAGTTTACAGTGTATGTTTGTGTATGTTCCAACCATAAATTTTCATTTTGATGTTATTTTTCCCTCCGAAGAATCTATGATCATGTTTTGGTAATCGATGATGATGTGGAAGTTGATGTGGCAACAGAACTTAATAATGGAGTTTTATTTATTAGTCTTGTTATTATTTTCCAATCATATCCCTCTAGAATTTTATAACTTAGCATTTTACACCTAGTGATATCCAATTCAGTATATATATCATAGCATGCAAGGGTTAAATTCCTTTATATGTTTTACTCAGGTTTAGGACGGTTGGGGTTCAAAGGTGTCAATTCAATTTTTTTTCACCTAACTGAGCCCACACTCGACCTGCATTAATACAATACTGGCAAGTGTCATTATCTATGTCATCGAGCCACCATGTTGGCACAAAATGTCACCGCGACGTCATTCTCTCTCTCTCCATTTTTATAAACACAAAAAGGATGGAACCTTTTGTGGAACCTAGTCCCACCAGCATCGAAACTCAACAAGGAATAGATATGTATCCTCCAACATAGGTCCTATGGTTTACCAGTTATCTAGTGACTCGGTTAATCGGGACTCTACCACCAATCCTAGATATTCAGTTATTATTGGATGATGGAGGTGTATACTCCCCTTTGATCCAATGGCTACTATTCTCTCTAATTTTAAACCAGGATCTCAACAGGTTAAGGTAACTCCCCACCCCTCCCGTTTCTCACTGGACGGCTCAAATTCATGTTCAAAACTTAGTCAAATTCATTTTTTTACACAATAGCCTGAAGACTATTCTCATGAATTTACACTAAGGGATTCACCGATGGCTTCTACTACTCAAATATTTCCAGTCACAATGTCATATTCATATAAAATTACATGTTTTAATCCTGAAACTTTTAGGCATCTAGGATAATATATATTCCTAGGAAACAAGAATAGAACTTAGACAAAAATTCAGGATAATCAACCCATGCCTCTTGATATTCAAGAGTTGTTAACAAGGTCCTTGTGCACTCAGTTCAAACTCATATAGATGATAATATGAGGACAAGAAAACGGAAAACCAAGGGAATTACAATAATCTATGAAAGCACAATCTCAACATTTAAACACTTCAATAACCATCCCCAACAATAAACCTTAGACATTCCTCACATGGTTCCCATACTATTCACTAAGATCTAATGTTTCATTACAAGTTGTCTATAATCAAAATCACAAGGGAAACAAATAGAAATCAGTTTATTGTGCATACAAGAAGAAGGAGACATGCATCCATTCATTCATTCCATCTTAAATTATCAGAGGTATAGTAATCATATAAATTAAATGCAAGGCATGCATAAGTTACTAACTGTATACTCATTCCATTTCTTTCACAGGAACTTAGTGAACCATACAATTTGATACAAAATGTAGAATAAAAGAGAGTACCAAGGAGACTTATTTGTTTGTAAATTCATTTCCAAGACAACTGACTGTGAATGAAGGCCTTTCCACCCAATCATAGGTGCATATGCTTGATCTCTTTACATTCTTGCCACCCCTGTGCAATGCCATGATACCACTAGGGAATTTTCTCGAGATCTCAAAGCAATTAGAAAGGTGAAGGCTACTCTCCTTCACACATCCATTGTTTGAAAATCTTTACACCCACCATGCATAGGGCCTCCATGAGGTTTCTAAAGTTCCCTTACTGCACCAAACTCATGTCCCTCTTGGCTCAGGTTGGGTTTTTGACTTCTCCGACTGTAACTCCCTTCCTCTATACACACATGTGTGTATTTTTCCCTCTTCCATGTGCATCCCTCATGCACCCATCATTTTCCTCACATATATTCAGGTCATCGATGAATTCCCATGGATGTGCCTTGCATTCATTCCCATGCATTTACATTGGGATTACTTCTCAACTACCCAAATGTGCTCTTCTTTAATATTTGACTTTAGTTGCAATCTAGAGGAAATAAGTGTTATTTCCCCCACATTAATTTAACAAGGTGGCTTGGTATCCCTTGACATATTGAACTCCACTCTCTCTTTCCTCTTCATGGTGAATACTTTAAGTCTTCACACTTCAGTCGGTTTTTTGGATTCTACATTACACAATAACACATTTACATCGTTTACAAGCCATATCATGGAAATTTTATCTCCATGTTGAGATAACCATTACACATCATAATTAATTACAATTAATTCAGGGGGTTAAAAATGGGGTGTTACACCCCCTCCCCCTTAAAATGAACATTGTCCCCATTGTTCTCTACATTTTATCAACATCTACCATGCTTTTATCTTTCAACCACTTTAGCAATTGATGCAAGAGAATTGTTAGTAAGCACACATGGAGAGACAAATCAATGCCTTAGTGTGCCTTTGAATCAATTCATAATATTAACGCTGGCATTTCTTGCAAAAGCATTTTTTTGAATTGATTGAAAACTGAAGAAGATCAAACACTTGGGAGATGAATGATCATGAGTGATCTAGGAGTTTTACTCCTAGACTTTAATGTAATGGAACTTAAGTAGTAGTGTTTTTTTTCAGGAGTATATAAGTAGTCGAAGGGAACCCTAAGAGCCCTCTAGGATAAATAGAGGTATTGTATGCCCGAATGAGGCTTCTGCAAATTAGTAGGAGATTGATCTGATTTAGTTGTTGCTGAATTTTTAGTTATTGTTTTATCATAGCTATAGCCATTTACATTTGAATGAATATAACAAAGGAAAATTGATCCAATGCATGGTGTTGCTATTGTTTACAGTTCCCTGTTATTTTTTGTTTTCATGAATGAATGAGTTATGATATTGAGTATATGAAGTTGTGAAGAGTTTGGATGAGTTTCAATTGTTTTTCTTCGTTGAGTTCATGCAAGGTGTGCATACAGTCCGAAAGGAGTGCATTGATGAAGTCAGTTTCAAATCAGAAGCTCAGAAGAGATAGCGTGAAGCTTCCATTTGCAAGGAGTGCAAAGAGACTGTTGCAAGGTGTGCATAGTCGCCCGCAAGAAGCTAAGTCTTACATAAAAATCTGTTGCAAGGCACGCACACCAAAAATCCAACTAAGTGTTGAAGAAACCCTTTGAGTTCAAACCTTGAAGAAAGGACAAGTACAGAGGAGTTAGCGGGATAAATCCTTCAGGAAGGAGGAGCTTTTAAGGTTTTGCAAGATAAACGATCAAGATCCATTCAGGAGAAGAGAAATCATTCCTGACCATCAAATCTGGGAGAAATTGTGCGGTGGTTAGCCATGGGTCCTTTCATAAATTCGCGAATCGGAGGATTTGGAGTGTAAAAGGGTGAAAAACACCGAATTCTGGAGCTGCAAAGAGATCCTAGCCATTGGTTGGAAGGATGAGTTGTGGAAATGGATAAGCAAGATCGAGAAAGAAAATCTTCAGAGAATTTGCGCTAAGAAGATAGTGATCTTCACGAAATCATGAAGTGCGAAGTAGATCTGAGCCATTGGTTGTGGTGAAGGCACGTGGTGGAGATCCACAAGATTCAGAGGGAAAAGTCCTTTGGAAGAAAGGCGAAGGAGGAGAATACCCGAAGAGCCAGGAGCTGAAGCAATTTTGGCCATCCATTGGGACAAGACGCGTGGCATTGGATGAGACCCTTCTCTACTTTGTTGTTTGGAAGGAACAACATTAGGGAGGAGTGGAGAATCACCGAAAGACCGGAACCCTTGAGCATATTTGAGTCATCCATGGTTCGACAGATCTGAGTCGTCCATGGTTCGGCAGATCCATGTCATCCATAAAGAAGACAAGTTTAAGTGGGGAAAAGGGTTCAGAACATAGACACTTTCGAGAAAAAAGGGTGTGTGCAATGTTCAAAACTCTCGAAGGTCGTAGTTCAAAGCAGATCGCAGTCGTTGGTTGTTGGGTAGGCGAGAATCATCGATTCTCTCGCTAGATGTGTTCATGGTTCGAAGTTTGGGGGAAAGGGTTGCAGCTATAGTTGAAGTAGTTGGAGTCTGAAGTCCGAAGAACTTGAGGATATTAAGACCCAGGTCATATATCGAGGTTGCATGAGGAGAGGGGCTAGAAAAAAGGATCTAACATCCAAAATTTCAAAGATTAAGGAGAGTTGAAGGAAGGGTTTACGGGTTCCATATGAACTGCGCCTAAGGTGATAAAGGTCCTATGTTAATTCAATTTGGGGGCAGCAATGTCTCGAGGATCTAATCCAGTTCAGATATTTGAAGATCCTTGAGAGGGAGGTCATGCAACCCCAAGGAGAGAAGGGGAGATTGCATCAAGTGGTATCAGAGCCTGAAATTTATTTTGGGTAGTGAAAGAGAGCTCGAAGTTGTACTCTGTGTGTGAGAAACAATCAGCACAATGCCACTAAGGAGACGTGTGGAGACACCTATAGCCAATGGCGCTATAGAAAGAGAAATGAGAGAGCTTCGTGCAAGATTTGAAGTTATGGAGCCAGCGTAGAGGAGAGCACATGATGTTGGACACGTCAGTGAGGCAGAAAGTGAAGAAATAGAAGTTGAAGAAGTTGCAGGGGAAAATTTTGTCGAGGAACACTTGTTGAGAGTGGTTGTTAAATTGGGAGCTAGAGAAAATATAGACATACCAATGTATGAAGGAAACTTGGATGTTGAAGAATTGTTGGATTGGATAAGATCCATGGACAAATATTTCGACTATGAATATGTCGATGAGGAGAAGAAGGTGAGACATGTTGTCACCATGTTAAAAGGACATGCAACACTGTGGTGGGATGAACTGTAGGCTGAGAGGAGAAGCAAAGGAAAGAAAAGGATAAAGAATTGGGATAGAATAGTAGTCAAGCTGAAGGCTAAATTCATACCCAAAGATTATTAGATAAAT
>ML837673.1:5856-17487 GCA_009831015.1 Picea engelmannii | reverse complement strand
TTGCACTCAGCTATGAGATCCTCGGCTCCAGTAATGAATAAATCATCCACATACAAAATGAGAATGAGTGTGTCCTCACCTCTAATGATGAAATAGAGGTTTGGATCAACATCGCTCTTCTCGAAGCCCATCTGAAGCAAATAGGTATCAATCCATGAATACCAAGCTCGGGGAACTTGCTTCAGTCCATATAGTTCCTTTCTCAGAAGGCACACGTGAGTCTCCCTGTCACTCACCTCAAAACCCTGTGGCTGCTCTATGTACACCTCCTCCTCAATAAAGCCATTCAAAAATGTGGTTTTCACATCCATCTGATGAATGTGCCAACCCAACTCTGCTGCTATGGCAATGATAGTCCTGATAGAGGTGTATCTCGCAACTGGTGCGAAAGTCTCATCATAGTCGACTCCCTCAATCTATGAGAAGACTCGTGCCACAAAACAAGCCTTGTGTTTCTCCACGCTTCCATCTGCAACAATCTTGGTCTTGTACAATCACCTGGAAGTCACAACTGACTTCCCCACTGGCCTCGGAACCACATCCCAGACATCATTGTGCACAATGGAATCATACTCCTCGACCATGGCCTCTCTCCAGACCTGATGATCCACTGCCTGCACAAAACTCTGTGGCTCAATATCCCTGATAGTAGTCACAAGTGTTAAGTATGCTCCCAATCTAACTGGTGGCCTCCTCTGTCTAATCTAACTCTTGGGTTCCCCTACATTCTCTATGGCCTCCTTCAGGGTCTCCTGAAACCATCTAGGTCTCCTCTTCCCTGAAGTGGTCAATGGAGAATTAAGGTCTCTCTGCCCAAGAGTAATGGCCTCAGGACTCGCCTCAACACTCTACAATCCTGAAGTCTGACCTCCCTCTGAAGTCTGTGCCCCATCTGACTGAACATGCTCTTACTGTGACCCTGAAGCTGTGCATGGTGACCCTGTCACCCCTGATACTGGTGTACCTGACCACTGAGGTTGTTCTCCCTCTGAGACTGCAACTAACAACTCTGCATCATCCTCAACTCCTCGGCTTGACTCAAGAGATCTCGCAAAAGCCTTATCCTCCTCAAATCTAACATCTCTGCTCACCACCACTTTCCTAAGTGGTGGAATGTAGATGCGATAGGCTTTCGACACCTCTGAGTATCCAACTAGAATCCCCTACTTGGTTGTGGGGTCTATCTTCATCCTCCTCTCCGAGGGGACATGAGAGAAAGTCGAACATCCAAAGATCATGATATGCTCGACATCGGGCCTCCTACTAGTGAAGGCCTCCTCAGGAGTCATCTTCCCCAAAATCCTATGGAGGCTCCTGTTCTGCAGATAAACTATAGTAGCACATGCCTCTGCCCACAAATACAAAGGCAAACTCTGATCATGCAGCATGGATCTTGATGCACCAGTAATGGCTCGGTTCTTCCTCTCGACAACCCTGTTCTGCTGGGGGTTGTAAGGTACGGTCATCTGTCTCCTGATGCCATGATGTGCACAGAAGTCTACAAACTGTCTCGAGGAATACTCTCCCCCGTTATCCGACCGCAAGACTTTGATCCTCTTTCCCGACTGGTTCTCCACAAGAGCCCTGAACTCTTGGAACCGTGCGAAGACCTCACTCTTGGCCTTCAGGAAATAGATCCAAGTCTTCCTCGAGTAGTCATCAATAAATGTGAGATAATACCCACAACCACTCAAGGACTTCCGAGACATGGGCCCACACACATCCGTGTGTACTAAATCCAGTATCCCAGCTGACCCGTTGTCACTGCTGGGGAACGATGCATTGGCAAACTTGCCAAGTGCACACCCTCTGCAAACATCCCGATGCTCTATGCTGATCTGTGGCACTCCGGTCACAACCTCTCTCAGTCCTCCAAGAGCCCCATGATGTAGGTGGGCCATCCTACGATGCCATAACTCACACAACTATCCGTTGTTGTCGCTACTAGCCACCAATGCAAGAAGTGGCTGGAAAAGTAATCTATACAGATCTCCCTCTCTCACTCCAATCAACTGTCTTGAGTCTATAAAACACCCTCGAGGATATATCAGTACCTCGGTGCCTCTAAATGAAACCTCAAAACCTCTGTCCTGGAGGGTGGAAACTGAAATCAAGTTATTCTTCATCCCAGGGACGAAAAGAACATCAGTAAACGATATAGGTGGCAAGTTCTCTCTCCTAAAAGAAACTATACCAATCCCAGCAACTGTGACTATCCTGTTATCTCCAAGAGAGATATCTATCCTAACCTCAGTGTCTCTGAGGTTAGAAAAATGCTCTCGAATAACAGTAATGTGGCTCGATGCCCCGCTATCAATATACCAGATATGTGGTGAATACTCAACCGAACTGCAGCATACATGAAAAGCACATTCTTTCTTAAACTGAGCCTGAAAGTCTGTCTCCTCTGCTGTAGTCGTTGTACCACCCTTCTTCTTCTTCCTGTTCGGACATTGTCCAGCATAGTGCCCGAACTTTTTACAAACAAAGCACTTCACTTTGCTCATATCTCTACCCTAACCACTGCCCTGACCATTGCTGCTCTCTGCTCCTCCACTCCTCTGTGGTAGGCCCTCAGTCTTGGGACCTTGCCGACCACCCCGGTCGGCCTTCTTCTTGCCCTTTGCCCAAAGAGAAAGATCCTCCTCACCCTAACCAGTCTATTGTTGTTGTTGTTGCCTCTATCCAGAAGCCTCTGATGCTAATCTGATCTCCTCCTGGACGAAGTCATCCCACATCCTCTCCCATGTAGGTAAGGCCTCTCTGGCAACAATGCCATGTACAAATGGACCCCACGGTTCGGTGAAGCTATTCAAAGCTTGCCTCACCAAAGAGTTGGGTTCAACAATGACGCAACCTTCCCCACTCCCCGGAGAACGATCGCTCTCACCAGGACCTTCTCTAATCTTTGGCCCGAAGAGCGTCAATGCTCCTCTAATTCCCCGTCGGGAATTCTTCACCCACAACACTCTCCAATGATTTCCCTTAACAGTCGGAAAATCGAAATTCGCGATATCGCAAATTCTATGCTCGCATGCCTCATGCCTCACGAATCCCCGAACCCCGATATGGCTCAATCGTTGACTTTCTCCTTTTCTATTACCGGAGGTTTCCCTATCGGGATATCGCTACTCGCGATGTCGACACTCTGAATTTCCAAACTCCAAGTCCCAATGTGCCGACCCTCCGATATAATGCCGCCTGTACTCCGCTAGATCCCGGGGTCCCACACTGCCACGTCACCTTCGGGATATTGCAAATCGCGAACCCGACATGCAAGTGTTCTCTCTCGTCGAGAACCCCGATTCTCTGAACCCCGATTTGATGGGATTCCTTAACACGTGTCCCCACGATCAACGGTTGTGATTCGATCGGGATATCGCGGATCGCGATATCGTCACTCCCGTTCCAACGGCTTGGTGCTTCAACTCGCGATATGTCGATAGGCGATGGCACGTGCAAATCTGATGGTTCCTATGAACCCAGATCAACGGCTCTACTTCCTCCTGAGATTCGAACTTCTAAAAGCTCGCACTGTAATCTCCATGCACCTTTGCAAGATCTGACGGTCCTCGGATTCTCGTGGAATCTCTCCAGGAGATTTCAACCGTCTGTCCTTCCTTTGATATTTTTTTGCGAGATAAATCAAACGCTTCCTCCGTGAAGACTTGTTCAACCACTCGCCAACCTGTGGAGCTTCTCTCGGGCGTCCCACAGCATTCCTGCAATTCTCCTCCAGTGAACTGTAGGCCTATTCCTCCTGAGCTTGTCTTCGCTTCACAAGTCTTTATGATGACTTGTTGCACGCACTCCTTGCGGCAACTCTTCGAACACGACTAAGTGTTGAAGCTTCCTCGACTCTGCACGCTCACCTGCAGCAGTAGTCGTAATTCCCTTTCGCTCAGAATCGCAACTCTGAGTCTTCGTCCAGCCTGCACACGTCTTGCACGGCTCCGGTGCCAAATCTGCACTTCTGAGAGCTTATAACAACAGTTATCTCTATCTGAACCCTGCAGTCACGCACTCCTTGCGGAAAAAATCAACTGCACCCTTTGCAGGAATTCACTGGTTCAATATAGAGAAACAATTGAAACTAATTTCTTACTCTCACAGATTTCAATCCAACTATGAAATCACATACACAGCATATCAAAGCAAATGTATGACAGAAAACAAACATTCATGAGCACATAACCAACATACACAGAGAAACAACACCAACCATGAAATTGAATCAAAGACACTCTTCTATTAATTCAAAAACATCTATACATGGGTGTTCTTCACAATTTCTCTTCTTGCTCTTTCCTCTTGCTCCTGAATGATGCTAATGTTACAATGATACAAAGGAGGGTGTCTATATCCGTTTTCCCTCACAATTCTAAAGCTATCAAATCTAGAATTAAATATCCTATCTACCCGCATTAAATCTATTAAATGCCTTCCTATCTACTAAGGACGAGAGCTTAAAGGCTCAAGGTCCCCTTTACAATACAAGTGCGCTTCTTTATAAATGACTTCATTTAAAGGACGACGCAATACTTCTAAAGTATTTCAAAATGCATGTTGGCATTGTCCAGTTGTTTCCTCTCAATGTGTTGGCTCGCTTGATGAGTGAGCGATGCTCCTGCATCATACTCCTCGACTTGAAAATTTTCATGGGCTCCTATCCATGAGCTCCTGCACGGTTTGTCCATGCTTCTGTATCACTGCCTCATTTTCCCAGCTGGCATCCTCCACTGGGTGGTTCTTCCACTTCACCAGGTACTCGAAGTACTGCTTTCGCCTGGTCTTCTTTCCCACTCACTTGTCTAGTATGCACTCCATATGTGGCTTCTCTGTGACTGGTAATTGCTTCTGCCACTGGATCATTGGTTCTTCAGTTCCAGCCTCTATTTCTCCAGCCTTGTATGGGTATAAATCCGAAACATTAAATATCGGAGATATCCCAATGCCATCTGGTAACTCAATCTCGTATGCATTCTCCCCAAATTTCTTTAGGACTCTGCAAGGTCCGATTTTCTTCATTTTTAATTTTTTATATGTTCCCCTTGGGAACCTTTCCTTTCTCAAGTGTGCTAGAACAAGATCCCCAACTTCGAACTGAAGTTGTCTCCGATGTTGATCTGCTCTGCGCTTGTACTCCTGATTTGAGTCTTGCAATCGTTGCTTCACTTTGCTGTGAAGTTCTCTCATTGCTTCAGCGAACTCTTCAGCGCTAGCACTGCTAGTTACAACCTGGCCTGACTCCCTGAGTTCAGAAAATCCCCTCGGTTGTGCCCCATACACAATCTGAAATGGACTCTTACATGTACTCCGATTCACCGAATCGTTGTATGCAAACTTTGCCTGCGGCAATATGTTGTCCCAGCTGCTATGGTGCTCTATCACTAGGCTCCTCAGCAAGTCTCCAAGACTTCTGTTGACCACCTCGGTCTGTCCATCTGTTTGCGGATGGTAAGATGAACTAAACGCCAAGTTTGTCCCTAGCTTCTCCAATAGTGTCCTCCAAAAATGACCTATGAATTTGGTATCCCTGTCCGAGACTATGCTTCTCGGTAATCCATGAAGTCTGACAATCTCTTTGAAAAACAAGTTTGCGATGTGCGTCGCATCACTGGTCTTCTGACACGGAATAAAATGTGCCATCTTCGAAAACCTGTCTACCACCACAAAAATGGAATCAACCCCTCTCTGCGTCCTCGGCAAACCTAATACAAAATCCATGCTTATCGCCTCCCATGGCCTCTCTGGTATGGGCAATGGCTGATAAAGACCTACGTTCTGCTTTCGACCCTTCGAATGTTGACAAATTTGACACCTATTAGCAAACCTCTTGACATCTGCACGCATCCCCGGCCAAAAATATGACTCGTTTAATTTGGCAAATGTCTTGTCATGGCCAAAGTGCCCTGCTAAGCCTCCGTTGTGCTTTTCCTTTACCAAATTCTCCCTCATGGAGCAATTCGGAATGCATAACTGGTTGCCTCTGAATAACAATCCCTCCTGGATCATGTAGCCTATCCATGGGCTTCGGTCTCTGAGAATTGGATTCTCAGCTGCTTCATACGCTTCTCCGAAGTCTACATCTCCTGCGTACATGTCCTTCAGATTCTCAAAACCCAATGTTTTGACTCGGAACTCCTGCAGCAACAAGCATTTCCTGCTCAAAGCATCAGCCACTTTGTTAGCAGTCCCTGAAATGTGTTTTATCACAAATGTGAAATTTTGCATATATTCTACCCATTTTGCATGCTTCTGGTTCAACTTATCTTGTTGACTCACAAACTGCAATGCATGATTGTCACTGTACAATACAAATTCTTTTGGGATCAAGTAATGCCTCCACTTCTTCAGTGCCTATATGATGGCATAAAACTTTTTATCGTGCGTGGAGTATTTCAGCTTTGCTTCATCCAGCTTCTCGCTGAAATATGCAACTGGCCTATCCTCCTGACTTAAGACCGCTCCTATAGCATATCCGTTGGCATCACATTTCACCTGAAATGTCTTTTGGAAATCAGGCAACACTAGAACTGGTTGCTCTGTGATCTTCCGCTTCAACAGATTGAAGCTTTTCTCAGCCTCTGTTGTCCAATGAAAAGACTTGCGTCGCTTCTTCACTGTGTCCATCATCGCTGCGCTAATTCCACTGAAGTTCCTAATGAATTTTCTGTAGAAACTACCCAGTCCATGGAAACTCCTCACCTCGAAAACATTTCTCGGTGATGGCCAGTTTTTTATCACTTCCACCTTCTCTGGATCCATCTTTAACTCATTCGCTGAGATAACAAAACCCAAATAAATGAGCTCTGTCTGCATAAATGAAGACTTCTTCATATTGATCAACATCTTCTCTTGCTGTAGCTTCCTCATTACAATGGCCAAATGTTTCAAATGTTCATCCTTTGTCTTACTGTAGATCAATATATCATCCAGATATACGACTACAAATTTCCCGATGAATTCCCTCAGGACTTCATTCATCAGTCTCATGAATGTGCTTGGCGCGTTTGTCAAGCCAAACGGCATGACCATCCATTCGTACAAACCTTCGTTTGTCTTGAATGTTGTCTTCCATTCATCACCTTCCCTCATGCGAATCTGGTGATAACCGCTCTTCAGATCAATCTTTGAAAAATAATTTGCCCCACTCAGGCAATCCATCAGATCATCCATTCTCGGCAGTGGAAATCTGTACCTGATGGTAATTTTATTAATCGCTCTGGAGTCTATGCACATTCTCCAACCTCCATCCTTCTTCGGACTAAGCATTGTTGGTACAGCACACGGACTCAAGCTCTCCCTGACTAATCCTTTGTCCAACAAATCCTGCACTTGCCTTTTGACTTCCTCATTCTCCTGTGGCGTTAGTCTGTATGCAGCCTTATTCGGCAAACTTGCTCCTGGTATGAGGTCTATGTGGTGACTCACACTTCTCATTAGTGGCAATGAATGAGGTAATTCATCCACGATGATATCAGCGAACTCTTCTAGCAGTTCCTGAATCTCAACTGGTAAGTCATCCACTGTTGTGTTAGTCAGAACAATTCTCGGTTTTCTGACCACAAAGAATTGTGGATCTTCATTTTTCTCCACCTCTGTGAGAAGATCTTTTCCACTCATGAGAAGTATCGTACTGTTTACTTCCGGTTTCACCTCTTTATCCTTTATCGCAAGCAACTTATGGGTTCTCCCATTCTTCTCCAGTGTATATGTGTTCATCTTCCCATCATGAATCACATTTCTGTCATATTGCCATGGTCTACCCAATAACAAATGACATACATCCATGGGAATAACATCGCACAGAATTTGATCATGGTATCCCCTAATTTTAAATTCAACTAAACATTGTTTTGTGACACTTACCTGGTGTCCCTTTTGTAGCCACGAGACTTTATATGGACTCGGGTGCTTAGTTGTTTCTAGCTCCAGCTTTTCCACCATTTCCTTAGAAACAAGGTTATCAGTGCTTCCATTGTCCACAATGACCTTGCATTTCCTGTCCTTGGCTGTGCAAGCTGTTCTGAACAGTCTGCTCCTCTGAGCTGTGCCCTCCACCTCCTTCTCAGGTGTTAAAAGGACTTTATGCATTCCCAGCGATCTTCCGCTGTCTGCATCTTCGTTCTCAACTTCACGCCTCTGCGCCTCAGTGATGTGAGTTTCTCTTGCATCCTTCTTTTTCTCTGGACACTCAAATGACTTGTGCCCATTCTTCCCACATGTAAAACATGTGATTACTCCTCCTCTTCCTCTACCTCGACCTCTAGTACGCGGAAGAGTATTTGCATCAACATAATCTCCTCGCTGATCATTCTGCTGTCCTCTCGACTCAACATATGGCTGCCTCTGTTGTGAGGTTCCACCTCTCTCAATTTTACCTTGAGGTTTCTTCCATTCCTACTTGGGCTTCTGAGTTCTTTCTTGGGCAACTGCCTTGCCTCTGGGCTGACTTCGGCCTCGCCCTCGCTGTCCTTGCTTACGGCTCAGCTTCTCCTCGGCTTTCAGAGCCATCTGATAAGCATCCTCAACCGTTCTAATGGTTGCCATGCTTAATTCATCCTGAATGTCATATCTCAGACAATTCAAATATCTCGCCACCTTCTCATCATCGCTCTCCCGATGACCTGCTCTGATGTTCAGTCGATAGAACTCTTCAGTATATTCCTTGACTGTCATCAGCTTTTGTCTCAGGTTCTGCATTCACCTGAACAGAGTGATTTGATAATCCCTTGGGATGAATTTCGCTTTCATCTTCACGATCATCCTGTCCCAGCTTCTGATCTTTTGTTTTCCTTTGGAACGTCTGTCTGCCTGAAGCTTGTCCCACCACAATGCTGCGTGTCCCTTCAACTTAGTGACAGCATGCCTTATTTTTTTATCCTCTTCGATATCTTCATAATCGAAGTAGGTGTCAAGAGCTCGGATCCAGCCCAGCAACTCTTCTGCATCCAGGCTTCCTTCATAAACTGGAATATCCATTTTGGTCTTTGAACTCATTCTGGCAATGGATTTAATCAACCGCTCTGCTGATGCATCCTCTGTTGTGACCTCTTCTTCATGTCCAGCTTCCTCTTCGACTTCGGAGTCGCTAAGATCACCTGCACCAAATCCACATCTCTGCGTTGTATCCATCTCCTCAAGTCTTGCTCGGAGATCTCTCATTTGGCGCTCCATTTATGGATTTCCTGCCGGCCTACCTCTTCTTCTCACCTCCCTGTCTTCGCGATCAGGTGATTGTCTTTCTCTTCTTGGTGGCATGGTGTATTCTCTTCTCTGCCACAGAAAGCAAAGAACTCTCGCTCTGATACCACACTGACGCAACCTTCCCCACTCCCCAGAGAACGATCGCTCTCACCAGGACCTTCTCTAATCTTTGGCCCGAAGAGCATCAATGCTCCTCTAATTCCCCATTGGGAATTCTTCACCCACAACACTCTCCAATGATTTCCCTTAACAGTCGGAAAATCGGAATTCGCGATATCGCGAATTCTATGCTCGCATGCCTTATGCCTCACGAATCCCCGAACCCCGATATGGGTCAATCGTTGACTTTCTCCTTTTATATTACCGGAGGTTTCCCTATCGGGATATCGCTACTCACGATGTCGACACTCTGAATTTCCAAACTCCAAGTCCCAATGTGTCGACCCTCCGATATAATGCCACCTGTACTCTGCTAGATCCCGGGGTCCCACACTGCCACGTCACCTTCGGGATATCGCAGATCGCGAACCCGACATGCAAGTGTTCTCTCTCGTCGAGAACCCCGATTTGATGGGATTCCTTAACACGTGTCCCCACGATCAACGGTTGTGATTCGATCGGGATATCGTGGATCGCGATATTGTCACTCCCGTTCCAACGGCTTGGTGCTTCAACTCGCGATATGCCGATAGGCGATGGCACGTGCAAATCCGATGGTTCCTATGAACCCAGATCAACGGCTCTACTTCCTCCTGAGCTTCGAACTTCTAAAAGCTCGCACTGTAATCTCCATGCACCTTTGCAAGATCTGACGGTCCTCGGGTTCTCGTGGAATCTCTCCAAGAGATTTCAACCGTCTGTCCTTCCTTTGATATTTTTTTGCGAGATAAATCAAACGCTTCCTCCGTGAAGACTTGTTCAACCACTCGCCAACCAGTGGAGCTTCTCTCGGGCGTCCCACAACATTCCTGCAATTCTCCTCCAGTGAACTGTAGGCCTATTCCTCCTGAGCTTGTCTTCGTTTCACAAGTCTTTATGATGACTTGTTGCACGCACTCCTTGCAGCAACTCTTCAAACACGACTAAGTGTTGAAGCTTCCTCGACTCTGCGCGCTCACCTGCAGCAGCAGTCCTAATTCCCTTTCGCTCAGAATCGCAACTCTGAGTCTTCGTCCAGCCTGCGCACGTCTTGCACGGCTCTGGTGCCAAATCTGCACTTCTGAGAGCTTAGAACAACAGTTATCTCTATCTGAACCCTGCAGTCACGCACTCCTTGCGGAAAAATTCAACTGCACCCTTTGCAGGAATTCTCTAGTTCAATATAGAGAAACAATTGAAACTAATTTCTTACTCTCACAGATTTCAATCCAACTATGAAATCACATACACAGCATATCAAAGAAAATGTATGACAGAAACCAAACATTCATGAGCACATAACCAACATACACAGAGAAACAACACCAACCATGAAATTGAATCAAAGACTCTCTTCTATTAATTCAAAAACATCTATACATGGGTGTTCTTCACAATTTCTCTGCTTGCTCTTTCCTCTTGCTCCTAAATGCTGCTAATGTTACAATGATACAAAGGAGGGTGTTTATATCCGTTTTCCCTCACAATTCTAAAGCTATCAAATCTAGAATTAAATATCCTATCTACCCGCATTAAATCTATTAAATGCCTTCCTATCTACTAAGGATGAGAGCTTAAAGGCTCAAGGTCCCCTTTACAATACAAGTGCGCTTATTTATAAATGACTTCATTTAAAGGACGGCGCAATACTTCTAAAGTATTTCAAAATGCATGATGGCACTGTCCAACTGTTTCCTCTCAATGTGCTGGCTCGCTTGATGAGTGAGCGATGCTCCTGCATCAAACAACCTCTCCGACGGCTCCAAGCGTGTCTCTGATCTGAGTGAATCTACCAAGGAATGAAGTCACTGACTCATCCTTGAGCATGCGAATGCCCCTGAGTCAATCATGAAGAACCATCTTCCGGTTCTCATTTGAGCTCTCATATAGCTTGCATAAAGATGCCCACATCTCATATGCATGAGCCTTCCCCATCACATGGGGTATAATGTGATCCCGGACTGCATCAGAAATAGTCCTCTTCGCCTTGTTGTTTCCCTTTCTGTATTCTGCCACCAAGACGAGAGCAGTGACAGGAATGGGGGGAACAACCGCCTCGACTATATCCCATAGCTTGAGGTCCTCCAAGACGAAGACCATCCTGGCCTTCCATGACGACCAGTTGCTAGTCCTAGCTAGCCTGTCCTCAACTCGCATCTGAGATGCTAACATCACTGCCAATCTGCAATCCCCAACTGATGTTGCTCTGCCAAGGAACACACTGTCTCACTCCTGTCAACACAGGTGTGAAAAGAGACAATGTACTCTGACCTCACTCCCAAC
>ML837671.1:85347-97164 GCA_009831015.1 Picea engelmannii | reverse complement strand
GGGGGAAACCAATGATCTATTCATTAACATGAAGAAATTACATCAATTCATACCTTAAATGTTGATGCATTCCTCCTAAATCCAGGTTCTCGATGCTCCTCCTTAGCCTCTTGAGCTTCTCTCTCTATTTTGACAGCACAACCACCCTCAAAACTCTTCTCCCTCTTTCCCAAGGCTTTCCTTTGTTATATAGCTCTTGGAGGAGGCTTGGGAGAGGGTTATAGATCTTCTAGAGGTCACTAGAGACTCGAATGATGTGAGTTTCTAGGCCTTTGACATGAAGATCCAACTCATCCTTCGCCTATCACCTCGTAACTCCTCAATTCTATAAGTCTGACAGTGCCTTGCTTGACGAGTCACTAGTGTCCGGTGAGGGCCTCGCTTGTTGTCCACTAAGTGACCCGCGAGGATGCCAATAAGGGCTCAAAAAGGATTTCATCCTTAGGCAAAAGATGTATTTGGGATTCTATCCTCTGATGGCTTCTTCTCTAGCCTATAGGTTGGAAATTAAGGCTATAACACATTGTTTATCTCCTACATGCATTCTTCCTCACACATGTGCATATTTACTCTTCTAATGCACCTATTTTCTATCCTTCTTTCCTTCACACATGTTTTTGTCCTTCTCATTACTTTCTTCCATGCAACTTTCCTTTTTCCCATTTCCAGCACTTAGATTTTCACTTAAGCACTAGTTCACTCCTCCTTTCACACTTAACTTGCCTCCCTTATCCTTCATGCACTATCTTGTTCTCCTTTCATTCCCATACGCTACACTTAACTCATTCTCCTTTTTTTTCCAAGACTCATGTGACTGGATTTTATTATCCTTGGGAAGTGTGCCCTCACTCACTATATATTGGATTGTTTGCTTCATTGTTCAAGGTCGGATTCTTGTGTAGTAGCAGCATACATACTCTCTCTCTCTCTCTCTCTCTCTCTCTCTCTTCTATTATTCTCTCTTTTGTTCTAGCTACTCTTTCTTTGTGCAAGGATAATCATTGTACCAGTTCTTGACTTGTCTACTGTGGTGCAATCAACCCTTTGGCAAGCCATTAATAAAGAAGTGTTATGCTTATTATCGAGCTTTCATTCTTGGCAGTATTGTGCCTTTATTTTGTGCATTGTTTAGTAGCTCATAGCCATTTATTGTGATTAATAGTCAATCTTTTAAGTGGTTTTCTTTTCTCTTTCTATCCATCTCTCTCATGCTAACACTGTAGGGATCCTTCAAAGCAATTAAACTATCTTTTTTCCTAACGTCTTGGGCGGGGTTTCACGCTGTCCAAGACAAATTGGCTGCTGCTTTTTGTGTTTCTTTTGCAGAAAATCAGATCCAAATCAACAGCAAGGTACCTAGGGACTCCCCCCTGAGATTGGCACGCACCAACCCGAAGGGAGAGGAGGTTTCCATGTGACAATTGGGGCATTCTCTCCTTCAATTAGCCACTTTTCCATCGCTGATTTACATTTATACCAGATCTGATTGGAGGGTGAAAAAGTGTGCTAACAGGTTAGTCATAACTCTTTCTTCATTACCTTGATAGTTAATGACTTCTTGTTGCATAACTACATGATTGATTCTGGTGCATCAACAAATGTCATGCCTCTCAAGGTGATGAATCAATTGGAACTTAGGATCACACGACCTTATCGCAACGTATGTGGTATGGACTCAAAGAAAATTAAGGTGTGTGGACTAATAAAGGAGTTACATGTGAAGTTAGTTGTATACCCTCACATATCAGTCTGGATGGATGTCGTTGTTATAGATGTTCCTGATGCTTTGAGTAAGTTTCCATCAAGAAAGTGGACTGCTAGTTTGGGGGTTAGTATCCAATTAGACTTAATCTTACACTACCATTCCAATGTGTGAGGGTACCTTTGTTACATTGTATAGAGAGCCTCTGTAAGATTCCCAAGTGGATTTGTGTGGAAAGCTTAGAGTTTTTAGTTTTCTGGTTGATGCGTTTTGTCAAACAGTTCACACCAGTAGCCTTCTTAGGCTTATGCTGGGGTTTAGTTTTCAGTTTTATAGCATAACATAGTTTACATGATAAGAAATGATCTTTAACACAATGAAGCAATTAGAAATGACAGCAAGAAATAGCCAGAAACTCAGATCTAGTTTTATTTATTAAATAGTTGACCTCATTACAATAGAAGAGCAGATCTAGAAATATATAGAAGAATAGAAGATGTGGCTGATAGCATCTCCAAAATACAATAGAAAATAGAGAAATTGGCTCCCAAGGACCTCCACAAGCTGCATGCAAGAGATCTACAAGATCAATCTCTTTCCCTTCCTCTAAATTGATATCTTCTCTAGCCGAGTTGCGCCCTCACTGGCTGTAGCAACCCATAGAGATTTGATCTCTTCAAATCTGATCTCCAAACTCCAAGATAATGTTGATCTCCTGTAGGAAAGAGTATGGCTGGCTCATAAGATGAATCTCCCCTGCTAAAGATGCCAGATCTGTCCACCAAGCAATAGATCTCTAGCTCCAAGTGCGCCCTCCTTCAGAAAATACACCCAGCTCTAATAAAAATAAACATGGAAGAGCGAAACCCCAAAGAATGCCAAGAAAGGTCGCTCCAGATATGGAAAATGCATGCAAGTCGAGATCTCTTCAAGATCCCACATCTAGAACCCATATCAAACTTCCTTAGATTGGACAATGCACCCTTCCTGCAGAAAACCCTCCAATAGTGTGTCCTTCCCGGATGATAACTGAAATGGATCTGAACTTAATAGAAAGGTGAGGGTGGAATCTTTCACCACCTTGGCCAAGCTTGGACCAGGAAAGGAGGGATCTTTCACCTCTGTGTTGATCTCTAGGGTTTGTCTAGTCAAAACCCTCAAAACACTCAAGCTGCCAGAGCTCAAAGTTGCAAGTGAAAAATGATCAAGAATGAGGAAGTGAGGGGCCCTCATACTCTTTTATACTCGAGTGTCTAATTCCTCAATTAAATTATTAATTGGCTTTCTAAAGTCTTTTCTTCAATTATCTCATATTAGCCATTTAACTTATATCTCCTTATTTGCCGATGTCACTTTTTCCTAATTTGATTTTAGCATCCTTACTGACATATTTTGTCCGCCTTAAACCTCTTTTAGATGAGACTATAGCCTAGGGGGAACAACTAGGCTATTGTTGATATTATGGTAGCTATGGGAGGTATTTACCTCCACGTGTAAACCTGACGAGAATAGAATACTCCGGGAAGCAAGAAGAAACCCTAATGAGTTGGCTAATAACCCTAGAAGACATATCGGCTCAAGAAGATAACTTGTATTAGGTTATTAGCCTCCAAGAGAAGAAGTCGGCTAGAAGAAATAATATATACTGAATAGACAGATACCCAGAATGAGAAGTCGGCCCAGGCAGTTAGCCAAAATTACTATAAATACAGGAGGCCAGTCTTCATTTTGGCAAGCAATCTCAAAATTGCAGAGCAGCACTTGTGCGCACTACAGTGCCCAATTTTGTGAGCAGGTTTGGAGGAGAGCTGCCATTGCAGCTACTGCAACTAGCAGATCACATTTGGCTTGGACTATCTCTTGGTTAGGGTTTGGACTATCTTATCAGCTCTTGTTGGTGCGCTATCCTTGGGGAAAGGAGTGCTACCCTTTGTTTGGCTATCTAACCTAGGGTTTTCTTCCGGAGTGATTCTCTGTCAAGGTTAAGGTGCTCGGAGGGTGGCTTCGGCCTATGGTTGGGTGACAATAGCGATATTGTCAATGGTAAAACGAGCACATCCATTATATTCTAATAGCTACTAAGTCTTCAAGTACCTTGATCATATGGAAAGGGATCATATAGTCTCCCCTGCTTGAAATTGCTTGCCCACAAGCAATTTCGCTTCTAAGTGCTGCAAGACCTATTCACCTTCCCAAGAAGTATCCTCAATAGGTAAATTTTTCCACTAAAAAAAATAAAAAATCTAAAAAATAAACAATCGTAAAACCTAACCTAACTCCTAAGTTTCTCCATGCAATTGACCATTGATTATTATTTGCTTCCTCTTGAAAAGCAAAACTTTCCCAATAAAATAAGTTGGAGGATTCGATTCTCTATCATTATGCATTATTTTCTGACAATGTATTGGTTGCATCTATGGTTGTGAATTCAACTGTCTTGAATGCCAAGGTGATGTATAAGTACTATTACTTTTAACTTATAACCCTACACACCATTACACACCAACTACATATACACCTCCCGACCCTCACATCTCACATATCAGTTCATCTACTACTTCAGCTACTGCAATGGAAGATGTCCCCGAGGAGAACCAGGAGCATGAAGACTTTGAGTCAGAGGATGATTTTCTAGCTGGCATAGTTGTTGATGATGATCCCATTCCTAGCAGTGGTGATGAGTTTGATGATTGATCATGTTGATCGATGATATGTAGAAGATTAGTAGATTGTAGTTTTTGCATGTTTTATGCACTGTAGAGGTCACTTAGAGCCTCACTAATTATGTATTTTTTTTGTTGATATGTATTGCACTATGTGCCATTTTGATATATACACCCTTACATGGTATATAGATGAGCAAACTTTGCATATTTTTTCTCTAATGGTTTGGAATTATAGTTTGAAAGCTTTAAAATAATTTTTTTCATTAAAATTTAATTATTTAACGTATTTTTTATTGAACCGAGTCGTTGAAATCAAACCGGTCTGGTTTGATCCGGTTCCAGTTCGATGTCCGAGTTGATAGGTGACCGGTTTGATGTCCGGTTTCGATTTTAAAAACTACGCTAAAAATATGGTTGTAGCCTCAAATAGACCAAGTCCCCTACCTCAAAGTTGCGCTCCACTCTATTTTTATCTGCATAGAGCTTTTGTTGATTTTGAGCCTTCTGCAAATGATCTTTAAGCTCTTTAAGTATCTCCTGACTTTCTTGTATCCAGTTCTTAGCAATAGGAGCCCTGTTGTCCCCAAGCACAATCTCCATGAAGGTGAGTGAATCATAGCCATATAGTGCCCTGAAAGGTGTCATGCCAATAGACCTTTGATGGGTAGTATTATAACAATATTCCCCCATATGAAGCCACTTGATCCATGCTTTATGTTGTCCTGCCACATAATTCCTGAGGTACCCTTCCACCCATTTATTGACTATATATGTTTTTCCATCAGTCTGTGGGTGATAGCTCGTACTAGGTGTCAACTCAGTGCCAACAAGCCTAAAAAACTCCTACCAAAAAGTGCTCATGAACTTGCTATCCCTGTCACTCACAATATTCTTGGCTAAGCCATGCAATCTGAAAACTTCTCTGAAGAACAATTCTGCTACCTAAGATGCACTACGCTCCATGGACATGGAAAAGAAATGTGCAAATTTTGTCAAGCAATCCACAACTACAAAAATGCCATCCTTGCCCTGCACCTTAGGTAACCCGGTGATGAAATCCATAGATATGCTCTCCCATTTATATGTTGGAATGGGGAGTAGTTGCAGCAAACCTGTTGGATGAGTATACTCAACCTTGTTTTGTTGACAAGTTGCGCATTCTCTAACATAGCGCATAACATCCCCCTTGAGGCCCTTCCATGGAAATCTCTCTCTAATCTGCCTGTAAGTCTTGAGGAACCCTTGGTGTCCCGCTAGTGGTGAATCATGGAATGCCCTAAGCACCTTCTCCTTGAATTTAGAATCCGGTACCACATAAATCCTTCCCTTGTAGTAGATAAGGTCATCCAAAATCCGAAACCAATCATCCTGAATTTGTCCATCCATTAGCTCACATGCAAACTTATTTTTGGAGTACTCCACCAATAGATGTGACTTCCACTCAACTGATATCTCTGACATAGTATAAGTTGAAGGTCTCCTAGACAAGGCATCTACTACAACATGATTTTTCCCTTTTACAAACTCTATGTCAAAATCATAGGCCTGGATTTTGCTCACCCATTTTTGTTTTCTTTCATTGAGGTCTTTTTGCTCCAAAAAATATTTGCGGTTGTTGTGATCGGTTTTGACTATAAACTTGGCTCCAACCAAGTACTGCTTGAACTTAGCTAGCACATGAATGATAGCTAGCATCTCCTTATCATAAATGGTATACAATAACTCGGGTCCTCGAAGTTTCCTGCTTTCAAAAGAAATAAGATGCTTGTTCTGCATGAGGACTGCCCCGATTCCTTCCCCTGATGCGTCACATTCTAGGAATTCTAAGATGAATGGCTGAGAGAAATCTGGTAATGCAAAGATAGGACAAGTGCTCATGACCTTTGTTTTATCAAACGTTTGTTGTGTTGTTTCAGTCCACTTAAACGCACCCTTCCTGATCAGATCAGTCAAGGGCGCACAAACTTGTGAAAACCCCTTAACGAATCTCCTATAGTAGGTGCAAATGCCAAGAATCCCTGTAGCTTCGTGATGGTCCTGGGTGTTGGCCAATCCAAAATGGTTTGTATCTTCTCTTGATGAACCTGTACCCCTTTTTCCCCAATATTATGTCCAAAGTATAAAACTTCTATCATTCCAAATTCACATTTAGATTCTTTGGCGTACAACGATTGTTCCTCCATGATGCTGAAAATTTTATCTAGATGATCGAGGTGATCCTCCCAAGTTTTGCTATAGATCAGCAGATCATCAAAGAAGAGCAATAGATATTTTCTCAACTGTTTGTTGAAAATATGATTCATGCAAGATTGAAAGGTAGTTGGTGCGTTAGTTATCCCAAAGGGCATAACTAAGAACTCATAGTGTCCATAATGGCACCTGATGGTCGTCTTGTGGATGTCCTATACTCTCACCCGAATCTGATGGTATCCCGAGCGAAGATCAATCTTCGAAAAATAAACTGTGCCATGGAGCTCATCTAACAATTTATCGATCTTGGGAATCGGATACCTGTTTTTAATTGTTTTCTTGTTCAATGCCTTGTAATCAATGCACATCCTCATTGTGCCATCGTTCTTCTTAACCAATATAATTGAAGATGGAAATGAGCTTGAGCTAGGCCTGATTTGTCCCATGTTCAACAACTCTTTGATTGCCTTCTCAATTTCATCTTTAAACCTTTTTGGGTGTCAGTAAGGTGTGGTGATGACCGGTTTAGCACCTTCTTCTAGATCAATGGTGTTGTCAAAACCCCTATCCGGTGGTTGCCCTGAAGGAATTTTCCCAAAAACCTTCTCATGCTTGTGCCAAGTATCTTTTGTATGTCCTATGAATAATGTTGGCGTCTTTCCTGAGTGGTTTGGACTGAAACTAAGCATTATGTTTCATATGCCACATTCTCACGCCTAAATATAGCCTCCATGCGCTTTGTTGAGACCACCCTGGGAGCATTCTTTGTCATCCCTTTCAATGTTACCCTCTTCCCTTCTTCAGAATTGAAGGACATCTCCATAGTTTTGTAGTTTGTAGTGATAGGACCCAAGGTGCTAAGCCATTGAACTCCTAGTATAACATTGGTGTCTGGTAGTTCCATCACATAGAAATCATGTGCCAAATTATACCTGCCCAAGGTAAGACTCATCTATGGAATATATCTATCACATGGCATGGTGAGCCCCCCTGCTACCTCTACCAAGAATCCCTCAAACTAAACAATAGGGAAGTGTCTTCTATTTATCAGAGCAGCATCAATAAAGTTGTGGGAAGCCCCACCATCAATAAGTACAATGACCCTTTGTCCTTGGAGGACTACTCTCATCCTGAAAGTGTTGAATTTTGGTACCCCAATGATGGAGGCAATAATAGCCTTCTTAATTCCTGCCTGGTTGCGCATTGGCTCTTCCTCTTCCTCCCCATGCGTTGGCTCCTGTTCTGTTCGGGTCACTTCTATGTTTTGAATATGCCCAACATCATCTTCATCCTCACTATCGGAAAGAACCTCAATGTAGTGGATATTTCCTTTCCCCGTGCATCTATGCCCTGGTTCCCATGGTTCGTTACAAGTATAGCATAATTATTTCCTTCTCAACTCCCTTCTGGTAGCTTCATCCAGTTCCCTTTTATATTTGTCTACAACCCTTTGATCATTTCCCCTTTGGGTAATTGATGATCTTGGAGTGAATTTGTTTTTGGACAATGCTCCCTCTAAGTCCCTAGTCCTCCAAATTGCATCCTAAAGTGTATTAGGCTTAAAAGCCTTGACCCATCCACGCAGGGGCTCTGTCAATCCTTCGGAAAAGAGCATCATCGATCTGGTTTTTGAAACATCTGGAACCATGACTACTAGCCTCTGAAATTCTTCAATGAATGCTTCAGTTCTGCTTGTTTGCTTAAGTTGGGTGAGCTCTCGAAAATGAAGCTCTGGATCACCTTGATCAAACCTAACTATGAGTCTTTGTGTGAAGTCTGCATATGGAAGTAATGTGTGCATGTCCCAAGGTAGTCATCCCATGGTAACACCACTCATGGGCTTTGCCTTCCAAGTATAAGGTGGAAAATTTGATGGCATCCATCTCCATCATGGGATTTAGTTGCAAGTAAGCATCCAATTTATGTACCCACGCCCTTGCAGAAGCCTTGGTTGATCCATCAAAGGTGGGAATCTCCATTTTCTCTACCTTGCGCCCCAGATCATTATTGCCCCTGTGAAAATCTCTAGGCCCGCCTCTGTATTTAATCCCACAATACTCTCCCAATGAAACCTGTCTCCTAAATCCTGCACTCAAGGCTACATATTCCCTCTCATACTCTTCAAAGTTGTCTTCCACCTCCACACGCCCTGGATTGTTAACATCCTGTTGTTGTGTATCTAAGAAACATGGCATGTACGACCTGGGTGTTATCCTGCTACTCATTTCTGCCCTGTTGGTTGTGCCCCCAAGTAGGCTTTTCCCCTAAGAGTGGATTCTATGACTAGTCTCTATGTGATACCTTTCTCCTCGCTCGAATCCACTAGCCCCATTATTCCCTTCATTATTCTGTGGTTCCCTGTCATGTACCATCTACATGAGAAGATGTGCAATCTTGACGTACCTTGCTTCCAATGTGGTAACCAAGTGCTCATTGTTGATATTTTGGTAGCAGCGGAAGGTATTCCCTCCTGGACAACTTTTCTTAGAGAAGACGAAGATTCCAAGAAGTCAAAGGAAGACCATTGAACAGTTCAAGAACACCCCGAAAGAGAAGTCGGCCCACAGGAAAAGATAAAGTCGAAATAGAATTTCCAGGAAAAGAAGACCCATAGGAAAAGATAAAGTGAAAATATAGTTTCCAGGAAGAGAAGTTGGCCCACAGGAAAAGTGAAAATAGAATTCCAGGAAGAGAAGTCGGCCCCAACTAAGTGACTTGAAGACTATAAATAAAGTGATGCCTTGCTCATTTGTTCACTAAGTCACACAACTATCTCACTCAAGAAGAAGGCGCAAGTCTGAGACAAGAAGAAGACACAGCTAATATAGTAATTGGGGTTCCTGGGGGCTTTGGTGATTTCTCTTGTGCGCTATCTTTGGAAGAGTTGCGTTGGGATTGTGACGCAATTGTCTACCCTTGCTAGGGTTTGACAAGGGAAAAAGATAAGTTCTTGTTATCAAGGTTTCTTCATTATTCAGTTTTTCTCCTGTGAAGATAGTCGGTTCATGGTTACATTGTATTATCAGAAAGATTCTCTTGAAGAAAAGTTGGTTGGGTACTTCCTCAGGTTTGGGGTTTTCCCAGGATAAACCTTTGTGTCTTCTTGTGCTTGTCTATCTGCGTATATCTTCTAGTAAATGGTTATTGAATGGAATAGAAGATCTAAGTACTCTGGTAAATCTATTGCTCTGAAATTTTAAGAAAATTTAACATGGTATCAGAGTTGGTTACCTTCAAAACAGTCTAATCACTGGAAGGAAGATCATACTTTCGGATTTTTCGTTGCACAGTTTTCTTTTGTCAAGCTCATTGAGCACTAATTCCAAAGTCGTTGGGACTAACTCCACCACAGAGCAATTCTCCTAACCCTAGTGTTGACTTTTTAAGGAAGTTGAAATTTTGGGATTTTTGGAGCCTAGGGTTTCCACCAGCGAAAAATGATTACCAGTATGAGAATTGAAGATACGCTGGATGGAGCAGACAATTTCAGATCGCGGAAGCATAGAATACTTCTCATTCTAGAAGAGAATGAGCTCTTGGATCATGTCAAGCAAGTTCTCCCAAAACCATAAGAGGAAGACACCAAGGCAAAATATAAGAAGAATGAGATCAAGGCCAAGAACCACTTCATTCCTAATGTATCAGAATTGAAGACACCCAAGGAGATGTTTGATGCCTTAACAAGATTATATGAAAGCAAGAATACAAGTAGGAAGTTAACCCTAAGGCATCAACTCAGAAACATGATGATGAACAAGTGAGATACAGTTTCTACATACTTCATGAAGATTTCTCAAATCAAGGATCAGCTAGCAGCTATTGGAGATTTAGTGGATGATGCAGAGCTTGTGACTACAACTCTTAATGGCTTCCCTTCTTGGGATGCTTTTGTTCAGGGAATTTGTGCAAGAAGGAAATTTCCCAAATTCGACAAGCTATGGACAAATTGTACCCAAGAAGAATCAAGATTGATATCCAAGTCGCAGAAGAACAATGATGAAGAAAATCAAACTCTTGTTGCTCATGTGAATTAAAGGAAAGAAAGAAGAAACACCAGTCCGAAGAAATATAGAAGGTCAGTTCCAGATCACAAGAAGGATGTGTCTAAGATTAGATGTTTCAACTGTCAAAAGGTGGGACACTTTGCTTATTAGTGTCCTCAAGGGAAAGGAAAGAGAAAACATCATGCACATGCAGCAGATATGGAGGAGTCCACATCTCAAAAGAAGACAAAGGAAACAAAAGATGAAGAGTATGTCTTTGTCTCAACTCTCACAGGTACCATCACTCAAGGAAGTGATATTTGGCTAGTGGACAGTGGTGCTTCCAAGCACATGACCGGGTTTCGAAGTTCTCTTACAAAATTGACAGAAAAGAGCTCATCCCTTCAAATGGAACTTGGGGATGATTCCAAGCATGCAGTAAAAGGAGCAGGAGAAGCCTCCTACTAGCTTGATTCAGGTAACTCTAACTCAATAAAAGATGTATTGTTTGTACAAACAAGGTTTAAAGAAGAATCTTCTTTCTGTTTCTTCTTTAGAAGATAAAGGCTTCAGAGTAGCTTTTGTTGATGGCCAAGTCCTCCTATGGCCTAAGGGTTCAAGTAAAGATTCAGCAAATATGATTGGTGTCCGAGAGGGAGGATTGTATAAATTGAAGGGACTCCCAGAACAATCCCTTGTACATAACAATGTTAGCTCTAGTGAGCTATGGCACCGAAGACTTTCTCACCTAAACTACAAAGCCTTACCAGTTTTGAGCAAGATGGTTACAGGTCTACTAGATATGCAAGTAGAGCATGACGGAGTATGCAAAGGATGCGCAGTTGGAAAGAATGCCAAAGGAAGTTTTTCAAGCAGTGACAACAGATCCAAGGGGATATTGGACATCATAGATTCAGATCTATGTAGACAAATGACAGTATTGTTATCCCCAACTTCTAGGGATAACTAAGGAGATGATGTCTCGAGGCCCTCAGGTTGCAGACATGGAGTACCAAGAGACAGTTTGACCAGTAGTGTCCACTTGCACAGACAAAGACCCACCTCACCACCACAACTCCAAGTTCATAACGACAGTATCCACCACGTCAACTAGCCTCTGGAAGACATTGGATCTTGCTCCATGAGGTACAAGTGAGGTACTATGGTGAGTGTCATTTCAATATTTGAGGCATTTGAGTTTGTTGCATCTATTACTGCTTTTGATTATGTAACGTTTTCTTGGACATTATGCTCTTTGCCCTATTTCACTTTGGTG
>ML837671.1:46397-62615 GCA_009831015.1 Picea engelmannii | reverse complement strand
CTCTGATAGAAAGAGCACTTTAGGATGTTGTTTCAGTCTGGGGTCAGCCATGACTTCATGGCAGAGCAAGAAGCAATCCAGTATTGCTCTCAGCATGACAGAAGTGCAATACATTGTAGCATGTTCTGCCAGTTGTGAAGCCATATGGCTTCGGAAGTTGTTGTCAGGTCTATTCGATCTGGAGATGGAAGCCACCATGATTCTATGTGATAACCAAAGTTGCATAAAGATGACGGAGAACCCCGTGTTCCATGATATGTTGAAGCACATAGAAATCCGGTATCACTACATTCGTGATATGGTGCAGAGGGGAGCTGTAAAGCTCCAATATGTTGACACACATGAGCAGGTTGCAGATGTGTTGACCAAGCCTCTGTCTCGTGTAAAGTTTGAATAGTTTCGAGACAAGCTTGGTATAGTCCAAAAGGACCTCCCTCGAAAGGGGGAGTGATGCTGATGATACTATGGTATCCTGACCAACAACGGGTATCTCCATTAGGATTTTATATCCTAGGGGATTGATCATCCCTGGACAGATCCCGAAGGTCCAGTAAGGACGGTCTGTCAGAGTACCCGTGCATGTATATGCTAGCTGTGGTTAGTAGTGGTAGCTCCGTTAGGATTTTATATCTTAGGGAATCTTTTGATTCCTGGGCAGAACCCGAAGGTCCGGTAAGGACGATCTGTCAGAGTACCACGTGGTAACTCGGTTAGGATTTTATATCCTAGGGAATCTTATGATTCCTAGCCAGATCCCAAAGGTTCGATAAGGACGACTTGTTAGAGTACCACAAAATATTGTTGTTGCACCTGCCTCATTCTGTTGCCATATGTTGATGATGTTGTTGTCTCAACCTCGTGTTGATGATGTTGTTGTCTCAACCTTGTGTTGATAATGTTGTTTTCTCAACCTCGTGTTGATGATGTTGTCTCAGCCTCGTGCTGAGGATGTTGTCTCAGCCTCGTGCTGAGGATGTTGTTGTTTCAGCCTCGTGCTGATGATGCTGATTGGTTTAGCCTCGTGCTGATGATGTTGTTGTCTCAGCCTTGTGTTGATGATGTTGTTGTTTCAGCCTTGTGCTGTTGTTGATGATGTTGTCTCAGCCTCGTGCTGATGATGTTGTTGTTTCAGCCTCGTGCTGTTGATGATGCTGATGTTTCAACTTCATGCTGACGATGATGATAATGATGCTATTCCAGCTCCATGTTGTGAATGATGATGATGATGTTATTCCAACTCCATGCTGTGAACGATGATGATGATGTTATTCCAGCTTCATGCTGTGAACGATGATGATGATACTACTCTAGTTCCATGCCGTGAAAAATGATGTTATTGATGATGAGAAAACTTCCGATGATTTGTAGATATGCCAATCAATGTTCCAGATGTTGATGATGTTGCTGCCCTCTCTCTCTCCTGATGATGTTGTATTGGGTTATGACAGTAGAATACCCTTCTTGTTAAGGGGGAGTGTTGAAATATTGTAAGTGTGAAGAATATTCTAAATTATAATTGAGTTATTATTATATAGATCAAATCCCCTTTTGTGGATTGATCATGTTGGGTCTCGTATAAGACCAAATCCCCTCTTGTGGATTGGTCAAACCATATTCATATTGTGGTATATGAGAAGTCAGCCCCTAGGGTTTATTAAAGTGGTTTTAACCACTATTGGAAGAAGTCGGCCCTGCTTGGTGAAGAGACATAACCCTAGCGCCCCCTTATCTAGTATATATAAGTGAGGATGGCGCCTCATTCATTCACTCACTCAGTCACTCAACAAGTGCCCATCTTTTGGAGGTAGCTTCAGTTACAAGAAGGAGAAGAGAGGCGCATGCTCAGTCTTGGATATTCTTTAGTGTTTTGGTTTAAGTCTTGGCATTGTATTGGCAATCTATTATTGAGGAAGTTTTGTTGGGTTTTCTCCCCCATGAGGGTTTCCTAGGATAAAATGTTGTGTACCTTGTGATTGTGTTTCTTTTAGTGATCTTTGTGCTATTATTCTCTAGTAAATTAAATAGAACTTAATAACAACTCTAAATTTAACACCCATATGGTCTTGGAACCACTTCCCACACATCATTCTTCATGATGGATTGGTACTCTTCCATCATAGTATCCTTCCACACTTGCTTCTTTGAAGCTTCCTCATAAGTGGAAGGTTTTGAATCAATGATCTTATTCATTAACGCCACATAGCTAGAAAACTTGTATGGTCTATTTCTCTCTCTAAAAGAGCCTCTGGGAACTGCATGTCCTTTAGCTTCCTGCAAAGTGTCACGAAGCCATGCCGGTCTCTTCTTGGTGACTGTAACTTCTCTAGGTGGATCTACATGTATCTCTGCCTCTACTGTCTCATTCTGATCTTCTGGAATATGTTCTTTTGGAATAGAGTCAATCATTACTGCATCCCTTGGAGCCTCTTTCTCCTCTCTGTCCTCATCCACGTGAGACTCTCTAGATTTCCTGAAGGCCACTTCTTCATCAAAGGTGACATCCCTGCTAATCTTAATTTGTCTCTATCTGGGGATGTATATTCTATAAGCCTTCGAAGTCTCACTGTATCTAACGAAGGTGCCCTTCTTTCCTGAAGGATCTAGCTTCGTTCTATTTTCCTTGTGAACATGTATGTACACTGGGCAACCAAATATCCTAAAGTGGCTGACTTTTGGTTTCTTTTCGATGAATACTTCTTCTAGTGTCTTGTTCCCCAATATCTTATGACGACTTCTGTTCTAGACATATACAACTGTATTGGATGCTTCTGCCCATAGATGCATGGGTAAGTTCTTGTCATGGATCATTGCTTTAGCTGCTTCTACAATCGATCTATTCTTTCTCTTCGCAACCCCATTTTGTTGGGGGTTGTAGGGAGTTGTTAGCTCCCTCTTAATCCCTGCTTCTCTACAAAAATGTTTGAATTCATTTGAGGTGTATTTACCTCCATTATCTGACCTCAATACTTTAATCTTTCTTCCAGAGAGATTTTCCTTGGGAACATGTATGTACACAGGGCAACCAAATATCCTCAAGTGGCTAACTTTTGGTTTCTTTCCAGTGAATACTTCTTCTAGTGTCTTGTTCCCCAATATCTTATGACGACTAGGTGAGGCAGACCAGTCTTCTTGACCACTACTGAGTAGTGACTGTCAAGAAGAGAGACTGTCCTAGACCATTCCCCCACACTGGCCACAAGGGGAATCGCTGTCTATCGTACATCAACAATCTATCGAACCATTTTCATTACGAAAATGACCATTCGATCTGGACCATTTTCCGAACTGGAAAATGCCTGTTTGTCAGAAATCTCAAACCACTTTCCGAACTGGAAAGGAACTGCTCATCCTAGACCATTTTTCGAACTGAAAAATGACTGTCCATAAATCAATAACACATCAACGCTCCCTCCCAACCTGGGAGTCATCTCTTCCTTTTTCAATAAGGAAGTCATCTCCACGAGCTTCAACTTGTTTCTTGAGTAGTCAAACTCTTTCATCTTGGACAGAGGCTTTACCTCATCCAATCACTAGGAGATAACACCAAAATTCATTTTGCACAAGAGAGAGATACCAAAATGCTCAAGTAGGGCGCAAATTTCAACCACTTGTCTTTTCACAATGGGAGAGCTATGATGAAAATGAAATAGAGTTGATCTCTATTTATACAAAATGTTCTAAACATAGTTTGTCCACAAAACTTAGGGTAAAACACAAGAAAAGGGGTCAACAACCCTTATTTTGCCCCTTTACAAAAATATTATTATTTAATTCATAATTTGCACATAAGAGAAACCCTAAAAACATGACATCACCCCCTTCTTGGGCAACGTTTGGCACTTTTGGTCAAGTCGTTGAGTTGGAGAAGGAAACTCTAGGCCTCCAAACTCCAGTGGTCTTCAATCCATGCCTTTCTTCCATGATCCAAGGGTTCTTTCCTCCAAAACGTGCCAAGTGTCCTCAATCACCACCAAACCCTAGCCCTAATGTGACATCAAGCCCTCTAAGGTGACGTTTTGGCCTCGAAAGGCATGTCTTCATCATCCGACATGTGGGCCCTTAGCATCCAACCTGTGGGCTTCAAGCCCCATGGAAGCCCAAGCTAGGCTTGTTCTTCCAAAACTGTCCACCAGCTAGGTCTTGCAAAGACAAATGGATACTCCCTCCAAGGATCTCAAGTCAAATGTATTATGATGAGTAAATGAAATCAATAAAAGAGCCATCTAAGCATGTACATCCAAACCACCTCATTAAAATAAACCAATGCTCAAAGACCCTATTCAATTTGCCAAGTTTAGGTATGGGAGGGTTGACAAACAGACCTATTGTGTGAATCATACCTCAAGTTTAGGGGTGTTTCCCGAGGGGACCTCCTTCCAAGTCATGTGGATGAGGTGTCATGGATGAGGGGAAGACTTTTGGGCATGGGGTTCATGACATACAAGGGGCTGTAGTGTCTCATTTATGGGTGCCTTTGTAGAGGGTGTGTTGCACCTTCGTTTTCAATGCAACCTTTTTCCAAGCCCATTTATTGCCTTTTATTCTTTTAGGATGTTCTTAGGTTGAAGCCAAAGTGGGGCTTCTACCTAAGCATGAAAAACTGTGCCCACCTTGACTCTACCTTGTTCACATCATGCTTCTCCAAGTTGAAAACATGTATGGGGCTTCTACCTAAGCAATAAAAACAGTTCCCACACATGCTCCACCCTGGTTGGCATTTTGTTATTGGTTATTTTTTACGGGTCCCATTAGTTTCTTATGAGATACATTTCATTGTCCTCGGGATCCCTAGGCGAGCATCTAGAAGGTTAATGATTGGATTTTATCTTTTGCCAGCTACAAGCCTCTGGGCCTTCAACCCCTTCTTCCCATGAAATGAGGGACAACCCCTTCTTGGGTTAGTGCACCCGAAAATCCCAAAAGGCGAGGATATGAGGGGATGAAGTGTGGAAAGTGACAAGTATGGTTGGGAGTGGCACAATGACTCGTCAAAAGGACCTCCCAGTGGCAGACCTATCCCTAAGGGTGAGCCACTTTATAGGGCACAATGTCAACCACCAAAGTGAAATAGGGCAAAGAGCATAATGTCCAAGAAAACGTTACATAATCAAAAGCAGTAATAGATGCAACAAACTCAAATGCCTCAAATATTGAAATGACACTCACCATAGTACCTCACTTGTACCTCATGGAGCAAGATCCAATGTCTTCCAGAGGCTAGTTGACGTGGTGGATACTGTCGTTATGAACTTGGAGTTGTGGTGGTGAGGTGGGTCTTTGTCTGTGCAAGTGGACACTACTGGTCAAACTGTCTCTTGGTACTCCATGTCTGCAACCTGAGGGCCTCGAGACATCATCTCCTTAGTTATCCCTAGAAGTTGGGGATAACAATACTGTCATTTGTCTACATAGATCTGAATCTATGATGTCCAATATCCCCTTGGATCTGTTGTCACTGCTTGAAAAACTTCCTTTGGCATTCTTTCCAACTGCGCATCCTTTGCATACTCCGTCATGCTCTACTTGCATATCTAGTAGACCTGTAACCATCTTGCTCAAAACTGGTAAGGCTTTGTAGTTTAGGTGAGAAAGTCTTCGGTGCCATAGCTCACTAGAGCTAACATTGTTATGTACAAGGGATTGTTCTGGGAGTCCCTTCAATTTATACAATCCTCCCTCTCGGACACCAATCATATTTGCTGAATCTTTACTTGAACCCTTAGGCCATAGGAGGACTTGGCCATCAACAAAAGCTACTCTGAAGCCTTTATCTTCTAAAGAAGAAACAGAAAGAAGATTCTTCTTTAAACCTTGTTTGTACAAACAATACATCTTTTATTGAGTTAGAGTTACCTGAATCAAGCTAGTAGGAGGCTTCTCCTGCTCCTTTTACTGCATGCTTGGAATCATCCCCAAGTTCCATTTGAAGGGATGAGCTCTTTTCTGTCAATTTTGTAAGAGAACTTCGAAACCCGGTCATGTGCTTGGAAGCACCACTGTCCACTAGCCAAATATCACTTCCTTGAGTGATGGTACCTGTGAGAGTTGAGACAAAGACATACTCTTCATCTTTTGTTTCCTTTGTCTTCTTTTGAGATGTGGACTCCTCCATATCTGCTGCATGTGCATGATGTTTTCTCTTTCCTTTCCCTTGAGGACACTAATAAGCAAAGTGTCCCACCTTTTGACAGTTGAAACATCTAATCTTAGACACATCCTTCTTGTGATCTGGAACTGACCTTCTATATTTCTTCGGACTGGTGTTTCTTCTTTCTTTCCTTTAATTCACATGAGCAACAAGAGTTTGATTTTCTTCATCATTGTTCTTCTGCGACTTGGATATCAATCTTGATTCTTCTTGGGTACAATTTGTCCATAGCTTGTCGAATTTGGGAAATTTCCTTCTTGCACAAATTCCCTGAACAAAAGCATCCCAAGAAGGGAAGCCATTAAGAGTTGTAGTCACAAGCTCTGCATCATCCACTAAATCTCCAATAGCTGCTAGCTGATCCTTGATTTGAGAAATCTTCATGAAGTATGTAGAAACTGTATCTCACTTGTTCATCATCATGTTTCTGAGTTGATGCCTTAGGGTTAACTTCCTACTTGTATTCTTGCTTTCATATAATCTTGTTAAGGCATCAAACATCTCCTTGGGTGTCTTCAATTCTGATACATTAGGAATGAAGTGGTTCTTGGCCTTGATCTCATTCTTCTTATATTTTGCCTTGGTGTCTTCCTCTTATGGTTTTGGGAGAACTTGCTTGACATGATCCAAGAGCTCATTCTCTTCTAGAATGAGAAGTATTCTATGCTTCCGCGATCTGAAATTGTCTGCTCCATCCAGCGTATCTTCAATTCTCATACTGGTAATCATTTTTCGCTGGTGGAAACCCTAGGCTCCAAAAATCCCAAAATTTCAACTTCCTTAAAAAGTCAACACTAGGGTTAGGAGAATTGCTCTGTGGTGGAGTTAGTCCCAACGACTTTGGAATTAGTGCTCAATGAGCTTGACAAAAGAAAACTGTGCAACGAAAAATCCGAAAGTATGATCTTCCTTCCAGTGATTAGACTGTTTTGAAGGTAACCAACTCTGATACCATGTTAAATTTTCTTAAAATTTCAGAGCAATAGATTTACCAGAGTACTTAGATCTTCTATTCCATTCAATAACCATTTACTAGAAGATATACGCAGATAGACAAGCACAAGAAGACACAAAGGTTTATCCTGGGAAAACCCCAAACCTGAGGAAGTACCCAACCAACTTTTCTTCAAGAGAATCTTTCTGATAATACAATGTAACCATGAACCGACTATCTTCACAGGAGAAAAACTGAATAATGAAGAAACCTTGATAACAAGAACTTATCTTTTTCCCTTGTCAAACCCTAGCAAGGGTAGACAATTGCGTCACAATCCCAACGCAACTCTTCCAAAGATAGCGCACAAGAGAAATCACCAAAGCCCCCAGGAACCCCAATTACTATATTAGCTGTGTCTTCTTCTTGTCTCAGACTTGCGCCTTCTTCTTGAGTGAGATAGTTGTGTGACTTAGTGAACAAATGAGCAAGGCATCACTTTATTTATAGTCTTCAAGTCACTTAGTTGGGGCCGACTTCTCTTCCTGGAATTCTATTTTCACTTTTCCTGTGGGCCAACTTCTCTTCCTGGAAACTATATTTTCACTTTATCTTTTCCTATGGGTCTTCTTTTCCTGGAAATTCTATTTCGACTTTATCTTTTCCTGTGGGCCGACTTCTCTTTCGGGGTGTTCTTGAACTGTTCAATGGTCTTCCTTTGACTTCTTGGAATCTTCGTCTTCTCTAAGAAAAGTTGTCCAGGAGGGAATACCTTCCGCTGCTACCAAAATATCAACAATGAGCACTTGGTTACCACATTGGAAGCAAGGTACGTCAAGATTGCACATCTTCTCATGTAGATGGTACATGACAGGGAACCACAGAATAATGAAGGGAATAATGGGGCTAGTGGATTCGAGCGAGGAGAAAGGTATCACATAGAGACTAGTCATAGAATCCACTCTTAGGGGAAAAGCCTACTTGGGGGCACAACCAACAGGGCAGAAATGAGTAGCAGGATAACACCCAGGTCGTACATGCCATGTTTCTTAGATACACAACAACAGGATGTTAACAATCCAGGGCGTGTGGAGGTGGAAGACAACTTTGAAGAGTATGAGAGGGAATATGTAGCCTTGAGTGCAGGATTTAGGAGACAGGTTTCATTGGGAGAGTATTGTGGGATTAAATACAGAGGCGGGCCTAGAGATTTTCACAGGGGCAATAATGATCTGGGGCGCAAGGTAGAGAAAATGGAGATTCCCACCTTTGATGGATCAACCAAGGCTTCTGCAAGGGCGTGGGTACATAAATTGGATGCTTACTTGCAACTAAATCCCATGATGGAGATGGATGCCATCAAATTTTCCACCTTATACTTGGAAGGCAAAGCCCATGAGTGGTGTTACCATGGGATGACTACCTTGGGACATGCACACATTACTTCCATATGCAGACTTCACACAAAGACTCATAGTTAGGTTTGATCAAGGTGATCCAGAGCTTCATTTTCGAGAGCTCACCCAACTTAAGCAAACAAGCAGAACTGAAGCATTCATTGAAGAATTTCAGAGGCTAGTAGTCATGGTTCCAGATGTTTCAAAAACCAGATCGATGATGCTCTTTTCCGAAGGATTGACAGAGCCCCTGCGTGGATGGGTCAAGGCTTTTAAGCCTAATACACTTTAGGATGCAATTTGGAGGACTAGGGACTTAGAGGGAGCATTGTCCAAAAACAAATTCACTCCAAGATCATCAATTACCCAAAGGGGAAATGATCAAAGGGTTGTAGACAAATATAAAAGGGAACTGGATGAAGCTACCAGAAGGGAGTTGAGAAGGAAATAATTATGCTATACTTGTAACGAACCATGGGAACCAGGGCATAGATGCACGGGGAAAGGAAATATCCACTACATTGAGGTTCTTTCCGATAGTGAGGATGAAGATGATGTTGGGCATATTCAAAACATAGAAGTGACCCGAACAGAACAGGAGCCAACGCATGGGGAGGAAGAGGAAGAGCCAATGCGCAACCAGGCAGGAATTAAGAAGGCTATTATTGCCTCCATCATTGGGGTACCAAAATTCAACACTTTCAGGATGAGAGTAGTCCTCCAAGGACAAAGGGTCATTGTACTTATTGATGGTGGGGCTTCCCACAACTTTATTGATGCTGCTCTGATAAATAGAAGACACTTCCCTATTGTTTAGTTTGAGGGATTCTTGGTAGAGGTAGCAGGGGGGCTCACCATGCCATGTGATAGATATATTCCATAGATGAGTCTTACCTTGGGCAGGTATAATTTGGCACATGATTTCTATGTGATGGAACTACCAGACACCAATGTTATACTAGGAGTTCAATGGCTTAGCACCTTGGGTCCTATCACTACAAACTACAAAACTATGGAGATGTCCTTCAATTCTGAAGAAGGGAAGAGGGTAACATTGAAAGGGATGACAAAGAATGCTCCCAGGGTGGTCTCAACAAAGCGCATGGAGGCTATATTTAGGCGTGAGAATGTGGCATATGAAACATAATGCTTAGTTTCAGTCCAAACCACTCAGGAAAGACGCCAACATTATTCATAGGACATACAAAAGATACTTGGCACAAGCATGAGAAGGTTTTTGGGAAAATTCCTTCAGGGCAACCACCGGATAGGGGTTTTGACAACACCATTGATCTAGAAGAAGGTGCTAAACCGGTCATCACCACACCTTACTGACACCCAAAAAGGTTTAAAGATGAAATTGAGAAGGCAATCAAAGAGTTGTTGAACATGGGACAAATCAGGCCTAGCTCAAGCTCATTTCCATCTTCAATTATATTGGTTAAGAAGAACGATGGCACAATGAGGATGTGCATTGATTACAAGGCATTGAACAAGAAAACAATTAAAAACAGGTATCCGATTCCCAAGATCGATAAATTGTTAGATGAGCTCCATGGCACAGTTTATTTTTCGAAGATTGATCTTCGCTCGGGATACCATCAGATTCGGGTGAGAGTATAGGACATCCACAAGACGACCATCAGGTGCCATTATGGACACTATGAGTTCTTAGTTATGCCCTTTGGGATAACTAACGCACCAACTACCTTTCAATCTTGCATGAATCATATTTTCAACAAACAGTTGAGAAAATATCTATTGCTCTTCTTTGATGATCTGCTGATCTATAGCAAAACTTGGGAGGATCACCTCGATCATCTAGATAAAATTTTCAGCATCATGGAGGAACAATCGTTGTACGCCAAAGAATCTAAATGTGAATTTGGAATGATAGAAGTTTTATACTTTGGACATAATATTGGGGAAAAAGGGGTACAGGTTCATCAAGAGAAGATACAAACCATTTTGGATTGGCCAACACCCAGGACCATCACGAAGCTACAGGGATTCTTGGCATTTGCACCTACTATAGGAGATTCGTTAAGGGGTTTTCACAAGTTTGTGCGCCCTTGACTGATCTGATCAGGAAGGGTGCGTTTAAGTGGACTGAAACAACACAACAAACGTTTGATAAAACAAAGGTCATGAGCACTTGTCCTATCTTTGCATTACCAGATTTCTCTCAGCCATTCATCTTAGAATTCCTAGAATGTGACGCATCAGGGGAAGGAATCGGGGCAGTCCTCATGCAGAACAAGCATCTTATTTCTTTTGAAAGCAGGAAACTTCGAGGACCCGAGTTATTGTATACCATTTATGATAAGGAGATGCTAGCTATCATTCATGTGCTAGCTAAGTTCAAGCAGTACTTGGTTGGAGCCAAGTTTATAGTCAAAACCGATCACAACAACCGCAAATATTTTTTGGAGCAAAAAGACCTCAATGAAAGAAAACAAAAATGGGTGAGCAAAATCCAGGCCTATGATTTTGACATAGAGTTTGTAAAAGGGAAAAATCATGTTGTAGTAGATGCCTTGTCTAGGAGACCTTCAACTTATACTATGTCAGAGATATCAGTTGAGTGGAAGTCACATCTATTGGTGGAGTACTCCAAAAATAAGTTTGCATGTGAGCTAATGGATGGACAAATTCAGGATGATTGGTTTCGGATTTTGGATGACCTTATCTACTACAAGGGAAGGATTTATGTGGTACCGGATTCTAAATTCAAGGAGAAGGTGCTTAGGGCATTCCATGATTCACCACTAGCGGGACACCAAGGGTTCCTCAAGACTTACAGGCAGATTAGAGAGAGATTTCCATGGAAGGGCCTCAAGGGGGATGTTATGCGCTATGTTAGAGAATGCGCAACTTGTCAACAAAACAAGGTTGAGTATACTCATCCAACAGGTTTGCTGCAACTACTCCCCATTCCAACATATAAATGGGAGAGCATATCTATGGATTTCATCACCGGGTTACCTAAGGTGCAGGGCAAGGATGGCATTTTTGTAGTTGTGGATTGCTTGACAAAATTTGCACATTTCTTTTCCATGTCCATGGAGCGTAGTGCATCTTAGGTAGCAGAATTGTTCTTCAGAGAAGTTTTCAGATTGCATGGCTTAGCCAAGAATATTGTGAGTGACAGGGATAGCAAGTTCATGAGCACTTTTTGGTAGGAGTTTTTTAGGCTTGTTGGCACTGAGTTGACACCTAGTACGAGCTATCACCCACAGACTGATGGAAAAACATATATAGTCAATAAATGGGTGGAAGGGTACCTCAGGAATTATGTGGCAGGACAACATAAAGCATGGATCAAGTGGCTTCATATGGGGGAATATTGTTATAATACTACCCATCAAAGGTCTATTGGCATGACACCTTTCAGGGCACTATATGGCTATGATTCACTCACCTTCATGGAGATTGTGCTTGGGGACAACAGGGCTCCTATTGCTAAGAACTGGATACAAGAAAGTCAGGAGATACTTAAAGAGCTTAAAGATCATTTGCAGAAGGCTCAAAATCAACAAAAGCTCTATGCAGATAAAAATAGAGTGGAGCGCAACTTTGAGGTAGGGGACTTGGTCTATTTGAGGCTACAACCATATTTTTAGCGTAGTTTTTAAAATCGAAACCGGACATCAAACCGGTCACCTATCAACTCGGACATCGAACTGGAACCGGATCAAACCAGACCGGTTTGATTTCAACGACTCGGTTCAATAAAAAATACGTTAAATAATTAAATTTTAATGAAAAAAATTATTTTAAAGCTTTCAAACTATAATTCCAAACCATTAGAGAAAAAATATGCAAAGTTTGCTCATCTATATACCATGTAAGGGTGTATATATCAAAATGGCACATAGTGCAATACATATCAACAAAAAAAATACATAATTAGTGAGGCTCTAAGTGACCTCTACAGTGCATAAAACATGCAAAAACTACAATCTACTAATCTTCTACATATCATCGATCAACATGATCAATCATCAAACTCATCACCACTGCTAGGAATGGGATCATCATCAACAACTATGCCAGCTAGAAAATCATCCTCTGACTCAAAGTCTTCATGCTCCTGGTTCTCCTCGGGGACATCTTCCATTGCAGTAGCTGAAGTAGTAGATGAACTGATATGTGAGATGTGAGGGTCGGGAGGTGTATATGTAGTTGGTGTGTAATGGTGTGTAGGGTTATAAGTTAAAAGTAATAGTACTTATACATCACCTTGGCATTCAAGACAGTTGAATTCACAACCATAGATGCAACCAATACATTGTCAGAAAATAATGCATAATGATAGAGAATCGAATCCTCCAACTTATTTTATTGGGAAAGTTTTGCTTTTCAAGAGGAAGCAAATAATAATCAATGGTCAATTGCATGGAGAAACTTAGGAGTTAGGTTAGGTTTTACGATTGTTTATTTTTTAGATTTTTTATTTTTTTTAGTGGAAAAATTTACCTATTGAGGATACTTCTTGGGAAGGTGAATAGGTCTTGCAGCACTTAGAAGCGAAATTGCTTGTGGGCAAGCAATTTCAAGCAGGGGAGACTATA
Organism: Picea engelmannii; assembly: GCA_009831015.1. NCBI lineage: Eukaryota > Viridiplantae > Streptophyta > Pinopsida > Pinales > Pinaceae > Picea > Picea engelmannii. The sequence continues at coordinate 49,562 of ML837671.1, read as the reverse complement.
TGATCCCTTTCCATATGATCAAGGTACTTGAAGACTTAGTAGCTATTAGAATATAATGGATGTGCTCGTTTTACCATTGACAATATCGCTATTGTCACCCAACCATAGGCCGAAGCCACCCTCCGAGCACCTTAACCTTGACAGAGAATCACTCCGGAAGAAAACCCTAGGTTAGATAGCCAAACAAAGGGTAGCACTCCTTTCCCCAAGGATAGCGCACCAACAAGAGCTGATAAGATAGTCCAAACCCTAACCAAGAGATAGTCCAAGCCAAATGTGATCTGCTAGTTGCAGTAGCTGCAATGGCAGCTCTCCTCCAAACCTGCTCACAAAATTGGGCACTGTAGTGCGCACAAGTGCTGCTCTGCAATTTTGAGATTGCTTGCCAAAATGAAGACTGGCCTCCTGTATTTATAGTAATTTTGGCTAACTGCCTGGGCCGACTTCTCATTCTGGGTATCTGTCTATTCAGTATATATTATTTCTTCTAGCCGACTTCTTCTCTTGGAGGCTAATAACCTAATACAAGTTATCTTCTTGAGCCGATATGTCTTCTAGGGTTATTAGCCAACTCATTAGGGTTTCTTCTTGCTTCCCGGAGTATTCTATTCTCGTCAGGTTTACACGTGGAGGTAAATACCTCCCATAGCTACCATAATATCAACAATAGCCTAGTTGTTCCCCCTAGGCTATAGTCTCATCTAAAAGAGGTTTAAGGCGGACAAAATATGTCAGTAAGGATGCTAAAATCAAATTAGGAAAAAGTGACATCGGCAAATAAGGAGATATAAGTTAAATGGCTAATATGAGATAATTGAAGAAAAGACTTTAGAAAGCCAATTAATAATTTAATTGAGGAATTAGACACTCGAGTATAAAAGAGTATGAGGGCCCCTCACTTCCTCATTCTTGATCATTTTTCACTTGCAACTTTGAGCTCTGGCAGCTTGAGTGTTTTGAGGGTTTTGACTAGACAAACCCTAGAGATCAACACAGAGGTGAAAGATCCCTCCTTTCCTGGTCCAAGCTTGGCCAAGGTGGTGAAAGATTCCACCCTCACCTTTCTATTAAGTTCAGATCCATTTCAGTTATCATCCGGGAAGGACACACTATTGGAGGGTTTTCTGCAGGAAGGGTGCATTGTCCAATCTAAGGAAGTTTGATATGGGTTCTAGATGTGGGATCTTGAAGAGATCTCGACTTGCATGCATTTTCCATATCTGGAGCGACCTTTCTTGGCATTCTTTGGGGTTTCGCTCTTCCATGTTTATTTTTATTAGAGCTGGGTGTATTTTCTGAAGGAGGGCGCACTTGGAGCTAGAGATCTATTGCTTGGTGGACAGATCTGGCATCTTTAGCAGGGGAGATTCATCTTATGAGCCAGCCATACTCTTTCCTACAGGAGATCAACATTATCTTGGAGTTTGGAGATCAGATTTGAAGAGATCAAATCTCTATGGGTTGCTACAGCCAGTGAGGGCGCAACTCGGCTAGAGAAGATATCAATTTAGAGGAAGGGAAAGAGATTGATCTTGTAGATCTCTTGCATGCAGCTTGTGGAGGTCCTTGGGAGCCAATTTCTCTATTTTCTATTGTATTTTGGAGATGCTATCAGCCACATCTTCTATTCTTCTATATATTTCTAGATCTGCTCTTCTATTGTAATGAGGTCAACTATTTAATAAATAAAACTAGATCTGAGTTTCTGGCTATTTCTTGCTGTCATTTCTAATTGCTTCATTGTGTTAAAGATCATTTCTTATCATGTAAACTATGTTATGCTATAAAACTGAAAACTAAACCCCAGCATAAGCCTAAGAAGGCTACTGGTGTGAACTGTTTGACAAAACGCATCAACCAGAAAACTAAAAACTCTAAGCTTTCCACACAAATCCACTTGGGAATCTTACAGAGGCTCTCTATACAATGTAACAAAGGTACCCTCACACATTGGAATGGTAGTGTAAGATTAAGTCTAATTGGATACTAACCCCCAAACTAGCAGTCCACTTTCTTGATGGAAACTTACTCAAAGCATCAGGAACATCTATAACAACGACATCCATCCAGACTGATATGTGAGGGTATACAACTAACTTCACATGTAACTCCTTTATTAGTCCACACACCTTAATTTTCTTTGAGTCCATACCACATACGTTGCGATAAGGTCGTGTGATCCTAAGTTCCAATTGATTCATCACCTTGAGAGGCATGACATTTGTTGATGCACCAGAATCAATCATGTAGTTATGCAACAAGAAGTCATTAACTATCAAGGTAATGAAGAAAGAGTTATGACTAACCTGTTAGCACACTTTTTCACCCTCCAATCAGATCTGGTATAAATGTAAATCAGCGATGGAAAAGTGGCTAATTGAAGGAGAGAATGCCCCAATTGTCACATGGAAACCTCCTCTCCCTTCGGGTTGGTGCGTGCCAATCTCAGGGGGGAGTCCCTAGGTACCTTGCTGTTGATTTGGATCTGATTTTCTGCAAAAGAAACACAAAAAGCAGCAGCCAATTTGTCTTGGACAGCGTGAAACCCCGCCCAAGACGTTAGGAAAAAAGATAGTTTAATTGCTTTGAAGGATCCCTACAGTGTTAGCATGAGAGAGATGGATAGAAAGAGAAAAGAAAACCACTTAAAAGATTGACTATTAATCACAATAAATGGCTATGAGCTACTAAACAATGCACAAAATAAAGGCACAATACTGCCAAGAATGAAAGCTCGATAATAAGCATAACACTTCTTTATTAATGGCTTGCCAAAGGGTTGATTGCACCACAGTAGACAAGTCAAGAACTGGTACAATGATTATCCTTGCACAAAGAAAGAGTAGCTAGAACAAAAGAGAGAATAATAGAAGAGAGAGAGAGAGAGAGAGAGAGAGAGAGAGTATGTATGCTGCTACTACACAAGAATCCGACCTTGAACAATGAAGCAAACAATCCAATATATAGTGAGTGAGGGCACACTTCCCAAGGATAATAAAATCCAGTCACATGAGTCTTGGAAAAAAAAGGAGAATGAGTTAAGTGTAGCGTATGGGAATGAAAGGAGAACAAGATAGTGCATGAAGGATAAGGGAGGCAAGTTAAGTGTGAAAGGAGGAGTGAACTAGTGCTTAAGTGAAAATCTAAGTGCTGGAAATGGGAAAA
>ML837671.1:31681-42796 GCA_009831015.1 Picea engelmannii | reverse complement strand
ATGTTCTTTTGGGCCAACCTTATTTATGGAAATGTCATGTTGCATGAGTCTAGGCCTCGTAGTGTTATTATTACTTTGAACAGGAAATTGTACAGGATACCCGAGGCAGTCCCTCCTAGTGTTATTTCCTTGATCTCAGACCGGGAAATTTGTCTTCTTTGTGATTCGCTCTCAGAGTGAGCGAAAGATTGCAGCCACATCTAGGGCCTTCGCGACCGATCTCTCCACACAACAGAAGCAAGTGGATAAGGTTGTGGAAGAATATTCACATATCTTCTCCTCTTCTCCCAGGTTAGCTCTGCACTGCCAGGTCAAGCATCCCATCGATTTGATCCCAGATGCACCGCTACCCAATGGGCCAGTCTACTGCTGCTCTCTGTTAGAAAACGAGGAGATCAAGAGGCAGATCCAAGAGCTGCTCCACAAGGGGCACATCCGTCCTAGCTCATCGCCTTGTGGGAGTGCAATTGTGCTGGTGCAGAAGAAAGACGTGACCTGACAACTCTGCATTGATTACCGGGCCCTGAATAAAATCACAGTCCGAAACCGGTACCCGATTCCCCGAATCGACGACCTCCTTGATCAGCTCACGGGGGCCTGTTATCCCCCACTTTTAGGGATAACTAGGAGATCATGTCTCGAGGCCCACAGGCCCTAGACATGGAGTATCGAGAGCCAGATCGACTTTAGCATGACCCTGGAGGGCCCATCTTTTCTCCCTTTCAGCGCCTCTACCTTTCCAGCAGCATCAACATCCATCACCATCGGCTTGGTCTTGTGTCAAAGATGGTTCTTGCTCCATGAGGTAATGAGTCCAAGTATCATGGTATGTGTCACTTTGATCATCAAAACCTTTGAATATGTGCATTTAATTCCTTTTGTTTCTAACAAATGCTTGGATCTTATACTTGCCCACTTGACCATGTCTGGGGGGATTGAAAGGATGCCCTAGTAAGCCTGTGTCTGTAGGTTCTGGTTGGCCACTGGGGGGATTTCTGAAAAGCCATCCTTCGCTCCCATCACAACACCACTTTTTCATCTTGCTTCCCGCTCACCTATCCTATTACACTTGTCCGGGCATCGTGTTGACCTATTTTCAGGGTTGCACCTTACCTAGTGGGAAGAAGGGGCTAAAGGCCCAGAAGGTAAAAGCAAGCTGGTAAAAGATAAAAGCCTAAGAATAAAACCTCGAGATGCTTCGCCCAGGGATCCCCGAGAAAGCAATAAAAGGCTTCTCAACAAGAAACAAGAGGGACCCGTAAAAATAATAAAACAAGACCTGATCAGAGGATAGGGGGTCTAATCACGAGCCAACCTATTAGGCCCATGGGTACCTAGCAGTATGACATTACCACCAGCTGGTTACCACGCTAGGGTAATGACTCTTGGTTGCATGGCCAAGGGAAAGGGGGTCTCATCACGAGCCAACCTTCTCATTTCTGTGAAAGTACTTGTGGGTAATGCTGTCACCACTAGTCACCACGCCAGGGCAGTGTCCCCTGATTAGCCTCTTGAAAAAAAAACAATATAAAAATAAAAGAATAAAAAGTAAGAATAAAAGGCATGAATGGGCTTGGAAAAATTTGTATCCAGGACATGTGCAACTCGCCTTCTACAAGGGCACCCACAGGTAAAGCTTTGCGTCCTCTGCCCTCACTGCACCCACCTGCTTGGACATCCCTTGACCACATCACCCACTTACATGGCTTGGATGAGGTCTCTTCTAGAAACTTTCCTTTTCTTAGTGGACACTAGCCCAATAGGACGCCCTGTCATTTTCTCCAAATTTGTATTGCAGGCTTGTGTAATGTCTTTGAGCTTTTGATTGATGTATTAGGGATTTTATGCACGTGTTTAATAATATTGATGATGAGATGTGATTAACATTTCTATGATCCCTATGACTGATGAGCCCATGGAGGGCGTAGCTGTTGATGTGCAGGATCATGCCCGACGAACAGGTAACATTTGGACCGGTACACATGGGGAGATGATCAGTTCGGACCTCCATGGGGCTGAAGAGCCCACCAGGTGGATGTTGAGACCCCATCAAGGGGTAGAGACAGGACAATGATGGATCAGGGGCTTTGCACCGGAGTAGAGGAGGACGTTCCACCAGAGGCACCTTGGCAGAGCTTGACCTAGGGGGATTGGCCCTTTTTCAGTGGAACGTTGGCCTTGGAAGGCCTAGGACGTTACCCATGATGATCATGACGTCATCCAGCGTTATGGACGTCTTGGGAGGCAGATTTGGTAGGTGTTGGCATGTGTGGCAGGCTGGAGAAGCCCAAGGAGGGCTAACGTTTTGGTCCAGGATGCCCCATTTGCCCAAGAAGGGGCTAACATCTCCTTGAAAGGGGCATGACGTCTCTCTTTAGCTTGATTAGGTTTTAATTTTGAACATTTAATGTAAAATAGTATGATTTTAGTATTTTGGCCTTGTCAGCCTTTTTCATGACCTAAAATGTAAAATTAGGTCATGGTATTGTATAAATGGAGGGTTTTCACCTTCATTTTTTCATCATCTTTCACTCACTCATTAGTGAGGTCTGAAATTTGCACTACACTTAAGTTATTTGGTTGAAATTGTGAGGCGCACTTGTTGAAGGAAGACTTTGTTGGCATATTTTGGTATTTCTCTTGGTGGAAGGTGTTACAACTAGGGTTTGCTATGCTTTTCTTGGTGATATGTAAATGAATTTTTGCAAAAACTTCTTGATTGAATGGTTGTATTGTTATTTCTTGCATATGTTGTTATAAATTCGCTGAATAAACCCTAGGTGACAGGCACACATAGTAGGTCCTTGTCTCAAGTCTCCATCAAGAGATTTTTCAGCCATTGTTTGAAGAGGGAAAGAGCCTAGCCATAGCTACACTCTTCTTTTCTCTTTATCTGCTAGCCGTTTTACTTTCAAGCTAAGAAGAAGGAGACGCATCAGAGCCTAGTTCTTCTACACTTTGATGGGCCAATTTTCTAGGGTTTGCTGGTGAAGCCTTGCTGTAGCAACACGTTGCCTTCCAAACCCTCTTGTCTTGGTTTTATGCTATTTTTTCAGCTAGCCGTCATTGCCATTGAGTTAAGGAAGGAGGAGAGAGCACCGAGGCCTAGTTCCCCTACACCAAGGTGAGCCTCTCTCCCCTAGGGTTTTGACTTAGAGGCCTTGCTCGAGCAACACCTCAAAGCTTCACCTTCTAGTCCTTAGCCGTACTATATTTTTGATCCTTAGCTCCTGCGTCCTCTACTTTTGACTCCATTAACCCTAAGGCACTGATCTAAAGACCCTTTTTTGTCTTGAGCAAACTTGATCACAACAACTCTCAAAACTTTGAATGAAACCCTAACTACTAACTCTAGCTTAGAAACTAACCTTACTAACCTACTGCCGCCGTCATCTCTAGCTATAGATATCATTTGTGCAGCTAACATTTCTCTTATAAGCAATTGAATGGTGGTTTGAAGGCATTAATTGAATGAAGTGTTGATTGTTACATTGAATGCCACGTTTTTTCTTAGCATTTATTGAAGAAGTGACATTATATATCATTGCTATTTTATAAACATTGACTTCGTCAATATTTATTATCCAATTGGTTATATGTATATCAGATAGTCATTGATTTATATGAAGTACTAACCAAGTGAGCAAGCTTGCATATATTAGTGTCTTGTTGCTTTGTCTCAGGTAGGTGCATCTCTCTTTTTGGTTATACTTTATTATTGGCTGTTAGTCGGACTATCTGCTTGGTGGTGACTTGTGAGGGGGGAAACTTATCTTTGTCTTATAATCCTTTGCCTTCTCAAACCCCAGGTCACCGGGGACGTCTCCCCTGGGCCTTACCTCCCTAAACAGAAAGAACCATCCCATTGAGGTGACATTGGGTGGGATTGGTTCTAGTTACGCCAATTTGCCTCTTCATCTCTAGCCTTTAATCCTTACTAAAAACTGCGTGATAACAGGGCCATATACTTCAGTAAGATTGATTTGAAGTTTGGCTACCACTAGGTCCCAATAGAATAGACAAATGTATGGAAGACCGCCTTCAAGTCAAAAGAAGGTCTTTCTGAATGGCTGGTCATGCCCTTTGGTTTGACAAATGCTCCAACAACTTTTATGAGGATGATGGACGATATCCTATGACCTTTCACCAATACTTTTGTAGTGGTGTATCTGGATGACATCCTCATCTACAACAAGACTTGGGCGGAACACTTGCAGCATATTCAGCAGGTTCTGCACACCCTGCGACAACACAAACTATATGCAAACTTGGAAAAATTCTCCTTAGGCATGGATAGAGTCCATTACTTCGGCTACATCCTTGATCAACATGGTGTGCATGTGGATCCAACCAAGATCCAGGTCATCCATGACTGGCCAGCCCCAACCAGACTCATTGAACTTCAGAGCTTCTTGGGCCTCACCAATTTCTATCGCAGGTTTGTGTTGGGATTCTCTCATATCGCATGGGCCCTCAGCCAAGTAACCAGGGGTGGTGGTAAGGAAAAATTTATGTGGGGCACGTCCCAACAACAAGCCTTCGATGACTTGGAGAAGCGTTTGTGCTCATTCCCAGTACTTTCATTACCGGACCTGCAACATCCCTTTGAGATCGAGACAGATGCTTCATACTATGCTGTGGGCACCGTTCTCACTCAACACAACCACCCCGTGGCATATCATAGTGAGACACTATCAGATGCTATCTGTAAGTACCCTACTTACGACAAAGAAATGTACTCCATTGTGCAAGCCTGCGGCCAGTGGTGACATTACATTCTTGGGAAGGAGACAGTCATTCACACTGATCACAAGCTACTATAGTTCATGCAGACCCAAGGAAAATTGCAGAATGACCGCCATCAGAAGTGGTCCACATACTTACAGCAGTTCCACCTCAACATCAAGTATAAAACAGGAAGTACCATCCGAGTTGCTGATTGCCTCAGCCAACCTCCAGTCGCGACACTCACCACGGTGCTAGACTCTTGTGTCCATGAGACCTCCAAATGGCCCCACCTCTACGAGACAGACCTTGACTTCTCCACCACCTACCAAATGTTGGGCGCCAACTCAGTGGTCGCTAATTTCCATTTTCAGGGTTGGCTGTTGTGCTGTCTGGGCCATCTCTGCGTTCCATCAAGCAAGCGCGCGAAGCTGAATTGGGAAGCTCACTATAGTTAGGTGGCAGGACACTTTGGTGTCGAAAAGACAGTGGCAGTGCTGTAGAAACATTTCTACTAGCCGAAACTTCGACAGGATGTCCGCAAATATATCACGTCCTGCACTGCCTGCGCTATTGCCAAACCGACCACTAAGAAACATGGCCTATACACCCCTCTGCCTACTCTTGACAGGCCTTGGGAATCCATCTCAATGGACTACATGTCGGGCCTCTCATCCACCAAGAGGGGAAATGATTGTGTTTTTGTGGTTGTTGATCGCTTTTCCAAGATGGCGATTCTAGCCGCCTGCAAGAAGAACATTATAGCAAAAGCCATTGTGAATCTCTTCTTTGAACGAGTATGGGTACATTTTGGGATCCCACAAACCATTATCTCAGACAGTGACAATCAGTTCCTCAACTCATTCTGGTCGAGCCTCTGGTCACTGCTGGATACCAAGCTCACCAAATCCACTGCCTTCCACCCCTAGATAGATGACCAAACTGAGTTCGTCAATCGGATGATCGTACATATCCTGTGCATGTACAATTCAAAACACCCCCACACATGGGATGAGAGTCTTCCCTATGTCCAACATAGCTACAACCGAGCCTTGCATAGCTCGACTGGCCACAACCCCTTTCAGGTGGGGTTGGGATTCCAACCATTGGGCCCCATGGATGTTGCACTACCCCTGGAAACCACCTCGACCGACTCGTCCCCTGCTCCACCAGAAGCTGACAAAGCCACCCGGTTCATTGAGCGGATCCAGCACATCCGACAACAGGTTCAAAATATTCTACAAAAGTCTAACGCCAAGTACAAGTAACGCCATGATCAACATCGGGTGCCACATAAGTTTCAGGTGGACGACAAAGTTTGGTTGCACTTGCAGAAAGAACGCCTTACAGGGCCCCATCGGAAGCTCCGCCCACTCTGTTATGGGATGTACACCATTACCAAGGCTGTGGGTGGCAATGCTTTTGAGCTCAACATTCCCCCTTTCCTTGGCCTGCACCCAGTCTTCAACGTGGCTCTCCTTTGGCCATATTTCCCACTATTATTGGACACCTAAGAGATAGTAGAGCAATTGACACCAATAGAGCTCAACCCTGACTGCATGCAACAAACATCCAATGATCAGATTGTGGACACACAGATCAAGGGCACTCAACAACAAAGGATCCAACTTTATCGAGTCGTCAAAGAAAGACAACTCCTGCACCAAGGCAAGTGGCTCACCCGACGCTAAATTCAGCAGAAATTTCCTCATCTGATGGGGGAACTCAACACAATGGAGACCATTTCTTCCTAAGGAAGGAGGATTGATCCAGGTGAATATCAGTGGCCACCCACCTATTCCACTGGCTCGAAAAACAATTTTCCACCTTGGCAGTTTTTCGGTACTTTTTCGGGTTCCAAACTTCTGGGGCCGTTTTTAGGCCCTAAATGACGTTTTTTGGGGATTTGGGGCTGAGATGACTACCGGGGACACTGACCTGGGCCAGTCGAAAATCATTCCTCTCGATTAAACCTTTCCAATGGGCTATCGTGTGTCTAAAACGGAGATCGTATGCAAAAGTTACGACCCCAGGAAGTTGATGTACTAACTTACCCAAACGGGGCCCACATGACTTTTGACGCTTCATCTCCTAGGGTTAGGTTTTTGGATGTCTAGGGTTTTTGACATTCGTGTTTATTGTAAAAAGGCCTTTAGAGCCTAATTGTAATTATCTTTTTCCGAATGAGCGCATCCGTCACATCTCTTCTCAGAAATAAGCCGCCACCATTCCAGCAAGTTTGTTTTCTGCTGCATTTTACAGTTTCAGCTTATTTCCTTATTGAATAGAAAACCAGTTTTATTGTATCTCTGTTATTCTGTGTTAAGCATCTTTGAATAATCTGTATTCATTTCGTTCTGCTCATAAAATCCGGATCAACCAAACTTTAGCATGGGGACCCTACTGAACTCAAAAAAACTGTCAACTCTGTACTGGTATCAGTGTGAATGCTTGAAGAAAGCTGCTCTAAAGACCTTATGCAAGAAACTTATTCAATCTCTAACTCTGAGAATGAAGATCTGTGACCATGTGCTATGTTTGGCTAAAGCACACATGAACTGTTGATGCTGAATGAACTTTTGATGATAAGTTCATCCCATAATGTATGCATAACAATCGATCCTGAATGATGAAGTTTTGATGATAAGTTCATCCCTGTAATGTATCCATGAACTATGATGTTGAGTGATGAACATTTGATGTAAAGTTTATTTCTTAATGTATCCAAGAACTGTCATTGTGGAATGATGAATTTTGATGATAAGTTTATCTCATAATCTATCAATGAACCATTGATGTTGAATCGGTCAAAATGAACTTTTTGAAAAGTTCATTCGAAGTGATAGCAGGGCCTCTTGGGCGACCTGTAGGCTGTCCTTTATTTGGGAAACCCCCATTCTATTACTATTATTAGAATTTAGAACCAGTCAAACTTCTTTCACAATAATATCAGTTTAACTTTAAATTATATCTTGATCTATTCCTCTTGACATTGTCTCTCTTAAGAGCATATTCATGCCTTTGTTGGAGAGAAACAGAGTCAAATAGAACTGTACTAGTTCTGTTTTCCTGATTTGTCTGTAGATGCCCAGTGTTCAGTATTTGCACAATTCATTGTGCCAATGTGCTAGTGATCCTCAAATGGTTTTGAATATGTTTCATGATATTGCTTCTTGTCTCATGAACAGTTGTTTCTGCAGGTTAATGGATTCTATCTAATATGGCCTTGGTTTTGTGGGCATCATTTTCTGTAGCTAACAGCAATCTCTGGAAATTCTTTGTTTTAAAGATGATTTGAATATATCTCTTCTTTTATTTATTAAAGTGCTGATTAAACTTTGGGATAACTTGTGCTTGTATTTTCTTTGTTGATTGATAGACTGGAGATACCTCAAAAATTCATAACTGTATACCAGATGAACATTACGTGCAGACATTGCTAGCAGTAAGTATTTCTTTTTTCTGTGATGTGTTCTTGGTAATACTAGTTTAGTTGGTAATAAAACAAACAAATATGGCGAGTTGTTTTACTGATGCATGAGAAATGTCTGGTGTAAAGTTTATGTTCATGTGAGTAGATGTGTCAAAACTGCATAATTGTATACTAGATGAACATCACATATAATGTTTCTAGCAAGAAGTAGCATTTATTTGTCTCCATTATATTCTTGTTGATCCAACTTGAACTATATGTAGCATTTATTTGTCTCCATTGTATTCTTGTTGATACAAATTTACTTGGTAATAAAGAAAACTATTTTGGTGTCTTGTTTTTTTTGATTGAAAAGTAAAATCTCATATTGTTATAGTAATGACTAAATTTGTACATTCTGTCATGTACAGTTCTTGACATGTTCAACCATCTCCCTTCTGTAGAAAATAAGTCTGATTTTAGAGTGCCCTTTGTCATAATTGAAAGGATCAACTACTTAGGTCTCGGGGGCTTCTGTTGCCAAAACAAGAATGTGGGATGTCATATTGGCTAGCAATTCTTTTTAGCCAAAGTAATACAGTCAGGAATTGGAGCCTAAATATCTCATGTATTCTCAATTTCTGGTAGTAATCTTAATTAGCTCTGAATCTTGACTTTTTCGATTTGAAAATTATTAGATGGAAGGCCTTGAAGGAGAAATCAACCACCGGACATTAACATACACACTGTGGAAGTCTGGGACTGGGAAGGAACGTGAAAGACAGGGTTGGCATCCTGTGACATTTAAGCATTCAGATGCCACTGCAAATCTTATAAAGGATATAAAGGTGCAAATGAAAGCTGTCAATTTTCTACTTTTTATATGTTGCTTTGTGGCTGGTTCTGTGCAAAATTTATGGTGGTGCATCAACTATATGCAGCATAGATCATTTCTCTTCCTCTGGTGATGATATGTTATTGGCCATCTATGTTGGAAATCAAGCTATGGAATAAATATTGAATAATTTAATGTTATCAATCTTTTTCTCAGTCTGAAAGACTCTCAAGGATCTAGGTTTATTTGCTGCAAGAGACTTGTCTACTAATAGGCTGCAGATATTGTCAAAGAATTCTTTTATTGAGTTTGATTTTCCTGCATATGCAAAAACATAATCAGAAGATTGACAAAATATCCCAGGCATCTGTCTCAATTGAAAGCAATAAACTAGAGTGAAATAACAAACAAATAAATCTAATGTTTACCTGATAAGGTCTTTTTTAGATTTAGATGAAAATAATTAAATCTAATATAGTTGTCCATTTAGAATTTAGGCATGCACCTGTGAAATTGTCATAGACAGGCAATAAATAATTGAAATTGGTTCTAGCCAATATGAACTTTAATAATAAATCAGTAAATTGATAAGTCCTTGCATCTTATTTGGAGTTCATTAGTCATGTAGATTATTTATGCAAACCATTTGCAACAATTCCAAATCTGATTGCATGCATGTGAGATAGCTATCAACACTTTCATAGTGTCTAAGGCCTTAGTTCCAGAATTAATGGCAGTGGATATTATGAACTGGATTTGTTGATCATAGATTTCCGAGGTTACAAGTTTAGACTCTAGAGTAATGACACTGAAATAGAATAAACAGAAACTATGTGTATGCATGAGTTAAGTGTATAGGGGAGTAAAATAGCAATATTTATAAGAACATAGAGAATGACATTATATTCATTTGACACGACAATCTATTTGTTAAAGTAAATATTAGCTTATAATGGTCAATTAGATATTAGACTTAGGTATTAATAAAGTCAATTTGACTTTACATTATTTTATGCTTTTATGTCTTATTTCACTTTTTTGTGTTTCTTGGTCTATCCCACATTCATAAAGTGGATTGACTTGACATGCTTGTAATCCAATATAAGAAAGATTTTACTTTCTCATTAAATATACAATATGGAGAACTCTTTTGAGTTATCTTGGTTTCTTTATGTGCTCAATTTCCGTAATATAGTATCAGAGCCCAACATTCTAGAAGTTGTATCGAGTGTCTCGGGCCTTTGAAAGACAAGGTTTCCATTCTTGTGACTTCAGTATTTTCGAAGCTGTATCAAAAGTATGAAGCCTTTGAAAGACAAGGTCCCACTCTTGCAACTTCAGTATTTTTGAAGCCGTATCAAGAGTCTCGAGCCTTGAAAGACAAGGTTTCCACTCTTGCGACTTTAGTAGTCTAGGTACCATAAAGTCTTTGTGAGCATGAAGACCTAGGGATCAGTGTTGCTTGGAGTGAGAGTGTCAAGAGCGTCATTTTCCAAAAATCCTCGGGAGCGGAGCGTCTGTTATATATATATATATATATATATATTATGTTTATATTAAAAAAAACATGAAGAAAGACCAATTAGTTGCAAAATATATGAAAACATGCATATTTGTACATTAATATAGATAGAAATGTCATCGGTAGTACATCAATGATTAATCATTCGAGCATCAACCGTCTATATTTTAACAATTACAAACTTACAAACCAACATACACATTTTTAAGCCATATAGTAGAAAGTAGATTGCTAACTTATGAAATGAAATCAATTATCCAACAACTGTCAACAATAAGTTATAACATGAGTCATGACCAAATAGTTATGTTTACAAAATAGGCCATTTGCACTGAAGTATGAAGATTGAAAGGTCCAAAACAATAAAGTTTAAACTGAGCTAGTTGCTAAATACTATGAATCTTCATCTATAGACTATGACATATAAAGTAATGAAAAAGGAGAAACGTCAAACAACTATCCCATCCTCCTTCTAGCACCATGATTGTTGCGTGGGCCTCCACGTGGTGGTAGTGGAGGAGCCTAAGAAGGGCGAAATTGTGTAGAAATAGATGTAGACGACCACAGTGGATGTGAAGATGAAGCCCCTAGTGTTGTAGATGGAGTCTTGGACATGGGGAC
>ML837670.1:36756-48915 GCA_009831015.1 Picea engelmannii | reverse complement strand
AAACCCTTACATTTTTTCTACCAATTTTTGTTGCTCTTTCAATGACAATCTTTGCTCCAAAAAATACTTTAGGCTATCATGGTCTGTCTTGACTTTAAAATGCCTCCCAATGAGATATCGTCACCATTTTTTTGTTGCATGTAAAATTGCTTCCATTTATTTTTCATATGTAGACTTTACCAAGCCTTCTCCCTTTAATTATTTACTTTCAAAAGCCAATGGTCTCCATTCTAGCATCAATACTGCTCCAATTCCTTGTCCAAATGCATCACATTCGACTATGAATGTTTTACCAAAATCGGGTGCTGCCAATATCGATGTAGAAGACATGGCATCTCTTAAGAGTGAGAAAGCCAATGCAACCTCTTCATTCCATACAAATGATTTTTTCTTCAAGAGAGATGTGAGTGGGTCTGCAATGCATGCATAATTCTTAACAAATTTTCAATAATATATTGTAAGACCCAAAAATCCTCTAATACTCTTGATGTTCTTACGAATAGACCATTTTATAATAGCTTGGATCTTTTGAAGGTCCACCATAACCCCTTCCCTTGAAACAATATGACCCAAATACTCTACTTCTTGTTTCCTAAAAGAATCTTTGGATCTTTTTACATACAATTGATTGTTCTCAAGAATTTGTAGGACTTTATCCACATGTTTAATGTTGCATTCTCTTGACTTGCTATAGATAAGTATATCATCAAAGAAAACCAACACAAAATTTCTAAGATGGGGTCGAAATTTTTTGTTCACAAGCCTTTGAAAAGTAGAAGGAGCATTAGTCAACCCAAAAGGCATGACCAAAAACTCACAGTGCCCATCATGAGTTCTAAAATCTATTTTGATAATGTCTTATTTTTTATCTAATCTGGTGGTATCCTAATTTAAGATCTAGCTTTGTAAAATAAGCCACTCCATGAAGCTCATCTAATAGCTCATCAATATTTGGAATAGGGAATTTATCATTTATGGTGATTTTGTTTAGATCTTTATAATCAGGACACATTTACCAAGAATTATCCTTTTTTCTCACCATCACTATTGGAGCTAAAAATGAACTCTTGCTTGGTTGAATAATATCCGAATCCACCATATCTTGTACTATTTTCTCAATCTCCCCCTTTTGTTGATGAGGATATATATAAGGCCTTTTATTAGAAGGAGTACTTCTAGATATTAGTTCAATTTGATGTTCACGATCCCTAGATGGAGGTATCCCTTTTGGAATTTGTTGGAATACCCTATCGTAATTTTTCAAGGTGCATTTTATTTCCTCTAGAATATTTTCATCTTCCTTCTTTACTTCCAAATAATAAACTCTAACAGCAACTCCCATACTCCCGTTTTTTAGGAGCTTTTCCATTCTATGAGAGCTGATGACCTAAGAAGGTGTAGATTTTAACCCTTTGAGTTCATATTGAATTCCAATGGGAATGGAATACATCGGGATTTCTAAGTTATATTCTCCCATACTAAATTTAATGTTGTGGCATTTTCCTCCACAATCGATACTACCTCCATTGGCAACCAAAACTTGAAAATTTGTCACTAGATACACAAAGCAATCAAGCTTCTCTACTGATATTTTTATCAATGAAGTCATGAGTACTCCGTGAATCAATAAGCATTATGAACCTTTACTCCCTGAATCAATAAGCATTATGAACCTTTACTCCCTAAATCATCAAGCATTATGAACCTTTGATTCTTAATGTATCCTACAACCTTGAGGGTTGTATCTGCTGACAAGCCTACCAATACATGAACAAACATTTCACACCTTTCATTGTTGTTCAGAATTTCTACATATTTTTCATGTTCTTTTAAGTTCACAATGTGACATCCCCAAAAATAAAATATTTTGAAATTTAAAATTTGTTGGAAATTTATTCTGTTTTTAGTAAATTCGAATTTGGAATTTTTTTGCCATTTATGGAATTTCCGAATTTCAAATTTGATAATTGTAATTAATTATTATGACTATTGGGCAGAGACCTGTTTTGACTCAACTAACTATTTGACTATGACACTTGTATGAAAACAGAATATTTTATATTGATTGCAGGAGGACAAATGGAACAACCATGTTAAATTTAGTTGACCATGACTCCATGAGTGGGGAACATGTTGGAACTACCCCTAGGCTATTTTTTACAAGTGGAAAATCAATGATTTGGCCATTGGCAGCCCCTGAAAATCAGGGATTTAGAAAGCTGCGGAAATTCCCAAGGGAGGGAAAAAGACCTAAGCAAATTGATAAATAAGCATATGTGAGGAGGCAGGACGTTGCTAAGTATGCTGAGAAAAGAGACTGATTTGTTTTCCTTGCTGTTATGAACACTGAATGAGTGTGAGGCAAGAAGGATCTATCGGAATTGAAGGACATTGCTGAAGAGGAGTTTCCAAGTTCGCCCTCATGGGTTCATGGTCAGGCTAGGGGGTGAATTGGGCAAGTAGTTTTGGCTGTCCTATTCTACGGTTGGGAAGAACGTGGTTGTTCCCTTTGTCTTCCCATGAGTTTGGTTCAGATATGTTAAATTCCTCCTCCTTTGTTTTGAATAATTTTAGATATTTGATATTATGCATTTGTTGGTGTTAAGTTGAATAATTTCCATGGATGATATATGTTCGTTTGTCTGAAGTTATAGTCAAAAGTTAAAAGTATCTTGGCAGAACTGCCTACGTACACCTGAACTTGAAATTACAGATGGATAATTAGGAATTGAACAGTTTGTATATACGTTACATAACAACTCGTATATATATATGTGTGTGTGTGTGTGTGTGTGTGTTATAGGTACGATTGTATTAATATGGGTTCTGTATGTTATATATTGGATAGTCATCTATTCTATTAAAGAGATATACTTATATTACTACTATAAGGGTGAACCATTGTCATTACAGGTCCCACGTACAGATTTATAAACAACACCTATCATCTGTAATAGAAATATAATTAACTTTGGGCAGTGAACGAAATTACAAATTATTGTGTCTTAGTCGAGCCTAGGATAGATCTATTTTCTGCCGAAAACAATCAAATTCATCTCGCAACTTCCGAAACTTTAAGTTTTGGTAATACCTCTACCGGTTATGAGATCATCGTGAGTCGTATGAATTTTTAAAAAGGTTTATTCCTGTAACGGACTTTCAAACCTGTGCAAATATTTATAGAAAACTAGACAAATATCAGAGGTTTTATATTCCTTGTTAACTGTACAGATTTAAAGACAGAGAACTATTTAGGGTTTACGAAGTATCAAATACCCTTACGACTACGGTTAGGGATACATCTGCAAGTGTTCATTCAATAAATATTATAATGAATGGCATAGAATTAGTAGCATACATTTATGAAAGGAATATGCCAGAATCAAAACACAGTACCATAGCCCGCATTACAATGATAAAATTCAGGTTTTCTTAATACATAAGGCGTAGATTCTGGCTACGCCGATTTGACAAGAAAACGAAGAAAACGATTAATTCAAACTTTCTCACATTCGTAAATGGGGTTTTTAGTTACAGAAAATTGGAGTACACTCGGCTTATAACACAGAATAAAGATCAGTCTGAACTACTATAGACCCAGGATGAAATATCACAAGAGAAAACATAAGAGTTTTATTATCAACACTTGTATAGTTATGCCAAAGATCTACGATGCCAAACGAATTGAAATAAGGCTACAAGAGATGGAAATAAAATACCATTCTTAAATTCTTTTTATTTCATAAATGTCGAGAAACAATCCATTATAGGAAAGGAATCTAACATATTCTTCCTTCGAATAATTCTTAATACAAACTATAGTAAGAAATAGATTTGATCTTGAGTAATCATACAAAAAGTTAAAACTGATTCTCGAAATTCGACTATGAGAAGGAGAAACGAAGTTAAAAGCTAACACACAGCGAACCATTTACAGAAGTGGTTCCATAGTTGAACTCTTCTATCTTCAGCTGTCTAAGCCTATCTGACATGAACAAAATGGAACCCGAGTACCTATTGAAGGGGTGAGATCCTTATACACGTATCCTCGTGTAGTCGAAACCCCTGCACAAGAATTGCGAAGAATAGCCCCTAGATTTTGAATAACAGGAAATACAAATAAAATAAATGAAAGACAACGAGTAATCTTAGGAAAGGCAGTATGCCAAAGTGATACTTAACTTAAGCGGAGGGAGATGACACCCTTTTCCATTGCTAGGAGCCGTGAAATTCTCCAGACCTAGAAGAGGAGAGGAGCCCTAGTCTCCCTGATGGGTACCCCTCGCAAAACCAAAGGGGCCCATCATTAGCGTAAGAATCAACGAATGACCGAAACATTATTTGAATAAAAGAGCCATTACACGAATACTGAAAACTGAACAATGTGCATATTAAATTTAAAATACGAGAATCGTATTACAATAATTTAAAGAAAACAATAGAACATAACCAATGTTCTATCTAACACTCTGCAAGTAAATTAAAAGAAACACAGAGTCAATACGATGTCGAAACCCCAAATGCACATGCCCTTTTAAGACGCTCGAAAAGAGCAAGGGGCCACGCAAAACATAACCCGAACATCTTTAAACATAGTCTTATGAGTTGTCGAGGAGTATTGGGGAAACAAGGATCGATGAACCCTCTTTTCTCTTCACAGTGCGGACAAAAATAACTACCAGAGAGGTTCCAGTTTTATAAAATAATTTGGTTTGACATATAGACGTATCTAAGGCCCTAACACAGTCAAACATACGATTTATTTCCAACGAAATGTAATCCTGGACTGGTAACGAAGGAACGACGAATGCAGGAGGGCGGGAAAGAAGGACATGTGGGCAAGAAACATGATAATATCGGAATAGAAGCCGATAAAGACATAGAAAACCTACAGTAAACAAAAGTAATTATTTTGTTAGGATAAACACTTACCGAACAGGAAATATGAGAGACGTTCTAAGCTGCCATGCCCGTGTACAGTAAAGTCGAGAAATAAAAGTAAGATGCAGTAGTATAAACTCAGAGTAGACTTTGCACCAAGAGCGAAATGAGTCATGGCGATTAACCTAATACACAAACCCCGAGCCTATTGAATGTGATGGGAATGCCGAGGAGATGGACCATGTGACAATAGTGATGTGGAGTGTCCAGGTTGGGTGAGGGTATAGGATGACTCTCGTTACCTCCACTACCATTAATGGCTGAACAGAGATTTAAATTCGACTGTCATTACATCTAGTCACATTTAATATATTTCAGAGGACAAGTAAAGATCTCCTCACAAACCCTTTCGACTAGTTCAGTTAACGCCGGTGGTTGGAGTCAGTTAAGTCGAGAAAGGGTTCAATCAACTGCCACTTCAGAGTCTGCTTCCAACTAATAGTTGTTGGGTTATGAATCTCAGTCAACAATTTTAATTCCAAGTAATCCCTCCAGTTCGGGATCACTTTTATCAATAGTAAAACCAACAGGCTTAACACTTAAACAATTATTTCGACCCCTTCCTTGTGTCTCTATAGTTGTCGGGGTCCTGAAGTTTAGGCTTGTACGCATTATGAATGTGGATGTTAATCAATGGTCTGGAAACCTAAGTATTAGGCCTATGTCTAATTCGCATTACCACAAAGTATTAACTTGTAACCATTTACAAGAACGAGTAGAACTTAAATGAGTATGGAAGAGTAACACTAGATTGTGGAAAGAGAAATTGAACGCACAGGGTATCATGGTTTTTAAATGTTAAGGTTTTAAATCTATCATACAGCCTTAGAGCGTAATTCTCTTAAATTTTTTTATTTTTTTTTATGACGAAATTGAGGTTTATTACACACAATTTCTTCCTCATCCCTTTATACAGATGCCTCCATTTCATCTTCATCATTATTCTCCAAGGTGAACAATTTTGTTTATTGACATTTATGCCCTTTCGACCATTTTTTATTACAACCAAAGCATTGTCCTTTTTCTCTTCTTTCTTCTATTTCCTTTGGTGATATTTGAGTAGGTTGAGGTAGGTTTTCCCTGTGAGGCCCAAATCTATCTCTCCTTCCTACATATGTTATAGTGGTATACTTGTATGTAGCTATATTCTTCGCTTGAATAAGACAAGCAAATTGTATAGCCTCCATAATATTTCCATGATGTTTTAAGAAAAACTCATGTTTAATGCCATCCTGTAATCCAACCATGTAAGTTTCCAACAAATGTTCATCACTTATGTTATACACCCTTGTGGCCAACACTTGAAATTCTGAATTACGTTCTTCAATATCACCAAATTGTTTGATTCTTGTCAATTGACTAAAGTAGTCTTGTTCCTAAACTTTTCCATATTGTGCTTCTAAGTCTCTTGTAAATAAACTCCAAGTATAATGATAAGAATAGGGCTTCCTTTTGAGTACCCATTGATATCATTGATAGGGTTTTATTTCAAAGTACAAGGTTTCTAAGGAAATCTTTTTCTTATCCTCCATAATATTATACAATTCAAAGTATTGATCTATTTGGTTCACCGATGTAAAGACTTGTGTTCCATCAACCTTCTTCATTTCAATCTTGGGAAATTTGACACCCTTAGGAACCCATCCATAATTAACTTCAGTATCATAGTTAAATCCACCTAAAAAATGCTTATTATTGGAAGGTTGTTCTGTTGGTTGTGGAGCTTGATTATTTTCCTGATTCATAGGTTTGTTTCAACTTTGTTTGGATCCCATTTCCTGACGAGGGAGTGTGGGGGGACTTCCCCCCCCACTATTGTTGTCAAGGGGGTCCAAGGGGGGAAGGTGCACCCGAAGCAAAATTTTGGGAAAAATTGCCTTGTAAAATATTGTAATTTCGTAGTCAAACTGGACTATTCATTATAAGGTCACGGATCTGACGGTAGAAGTTATGTTAGGGATTTTTTCCCTATAAGGAAACCCTCTTTTATGTATTAGGGAATTGTATTGCGACTATGTGTGATAACAAATACTGTATTATGAGAGAGGATATTGTGAGAGAAAGAAGAGGAAGTTACAACGGGTGTGTTGTAGGTTGCATCCCTTCATTTTTGTTGGATAATAAAAGGAAGGACCTGACAGTTTCTCTAGTGGATGTAGCCCACACTGGGTGAACCACGTATATATGTGTCTCTATTGTATTGTGTATAATTTGTGTTTTATTTCCTCATTTGTTTTATTTTATTGCTCCATGATCCTGTTTTTGTAACATGTTCAACATGAATACTACCCCTATTTTGATGAGTTTCTTTGTTATAATGTCACTTTTAGAAAGCCTCTGATCTAAGGTTTGTATGATAGTTGACATGGAATTTTCAAATTTTCCATCTTTTTCTCCATCTTCTTTTACATTTCATCCATCTTCTTTTCCATTTGATCCCTATTTTCATCCATCTTATTTTCCATTTGATCCTTATTTTCATTCATATTCTTTTTCAATTGTTCCATCTGGTGAAAATATCTTATCTTTCTCCTTCAATAATGGTTGAACTCTATGGAGGTTTAGTTAGTGAAGTAAATTTTGGAGCACACTTTGGAGCCATGTGAAAAAATAATAATACTCCACTTTTCCTCTTTATCACAAATTTGAATCACCAAAAATATATCTACTTTATGCCAATTGAAAGTTATGTACCTTTATGATGACGGTTTCAAGGACATAAATCTCTTTATTGATAAACCATAGAATGACGGTTTCAAGGACATAAATCTCTTTATGAAACTTAAACACTTCACGACACTAAAAAAACATATACAAAAGAGAATGGGGAGTTGTGAAGGATGTGACTTCATGGTATGCAATGAAGGAGAAGCTTTTGAAGCCCAACCATCATGATGGTAGTTGTAGCACATTCTTAACAACTACATTTCTAGGTGAAATTGTCGAGTGAATAAAAGGACAACCAGAACAAACGTAGGTGAAGGCAGTAAAGGTGATTACAAATGGAACAATTTTCATTGTTTTGAGAGGTTATTAGGTTTAAATGATGAAATTTCCTAATATCTCCATGCATAGATCTTTATAAGGGTTACATGGGAAATTCACACACCTATCGTGTGAAGTGTATTTTGCTCCAATAGTATTATGTACAAGACACATGAGCCAAGTAGTAGAAAGGATGCTCTCCTTGGAAGTGTCCAAAAGAAGCTAAAATAAACCACATAACTGGTCATTGTGTACAGAGATTGAGGTCCAACCTCTAATCAGGGCCCACTTGTTTAGAAGAACAAATGGTTGAAGGCCTATCGTTGGTTTTCACTTCCTTTGATGAATTGGATTATTTTAGACTCCAAATGATCCCTACTCATTCAAAGGTCATAGTTATTCACAAGTTTAAGGGTTTGAAAGTTTTTACAAATTCAAACTCTGAAATTAGTAACATTAGTTTAGAGGTTAGAGCCTTCATAGTGTTCAAAGTAAATTTGAGGAATAATTATCCTATGAACACTTTTAATGTTCTTAATTCTAATGGGCCTTGATCGTTTAGAGGTAGGAGTATTTATAGGATGAAAAGGGCCAAGAGAATAAAGATCCTCTAAACCTTTGAACTCTGAATGGGTCACACCTATTTGGAATTTGTTCAAAAGAGGAATCGAAGATGAAATACCCTTAAAACCTCTAAACCCTGAATGGATTGCGGGTTTCAATAGACTCAACCTGCAATACATACCAACAATACCTTCCCAACCAAGCAAGTCAAGTTATTTCACAGATAATAACTAAAAAAAACTAAGTAATAACTAGAATAGGTAAACATAGACAATGCTCTAATTATATGTATTCATAAAACATAAAGAGATGGCACAAAATAAATCCAAACACATGCACAATGATGCCACAATTACACCTTGTTTATAGTGGGAACGAACTCGATTGATAGGGAGGAAAACCCACTCCCAAAAGCATAGTTTAGTTTTTTCTTCATAAAATGAAGTATAGTATCTATCTCATCAACGATCATAGATTCAAGAAAATAAAAAATAACCTACATTATTTGAGGCTATACTTATTTATAGCCAAAGGCCACTTGACAAGGTCAAGCTTGATCAAACACCCCCTTGGTTGAATCATTTGATATCATCAACTTTAATCTTTCTTTAACTTTATTACATTGTGTGGCCTAATGCATTATGCACTATAATCACAAAACTAAAGTGTGTCCACACTCAACACTTACTTAGTATCCTCCTAACTATGTCGAGTAGTTTGATCTTGGTGGTGTACACTTAATTGACTCGATCCATGTATGTAAGAAAATCCTTGTGTTCATTCCTCTTCCAAACTACGACTCATTATGTTTCACTGCAACAAAATCTACTCGGTAGTATTGATCCTACACTTTATGTTTAGGTAGTGTTGGTTCTTTCTTTGTGATCTTAGGTTAATAGGCCTTGATAGTTCTTTAGTCCTCTTACATTTGATAGAGTTTTTCATATCCCAACTCTCTATTGAAGGCTAGTTTTTGGCCCATTCTGTTATACCCCCATTGACCCAACCTTCTTTTGATATTGAGCTTTCTTGCAACAGTAATTGAAATTATATTTTGGCTTCAGCAACTACTCAATTGAACATTTATCTTGTATGTAGGCAAATATATCCTTCATGATCCACAAACATGCCAGTTCCCATTTAGTCTTATGTAGATACTTCCTATAAAGAAATTTCCCTGTCCACCATGTTTATACCCAAATCCCTTTCTAACAATCTAAATTCATCAATTTTACTTTGTAATAGGCATCATTCTACATCAAAAAAATTGCAAGCTATTTGTCAAGTTTGACTAGGTGTAATTTCCTATGGATACTACGATACAAGGTTGTAGCATCACTATAACCCTCAAACCCTTTGTCAAGTTTTTTTTGCTAGTGTGTGTAGGGTTTTCATGAAGACTTTTTTGTATCATGGTTGTGTCACATTAGTACCATACATATGATGCTCAAAATAGTAAATTAAAATTTTTAATTAGAGTTTTTTTGTTATGTTCACAACGTTATTTGCATAATTCAGGAATGGCTATTGTTGATTATGCATTGAATGCATTGTGTTTTGCATAGTGTCTGTGTAAGGTTTGCACAATGTTTGAATTTGGTTTGCATTGTGCTTACATCATTTTCACATCGGTTAGAGTCATGTTTGCATATATTAGCATAGTTTCTATGTTGTGTTTGCATCATGTATGCATTGTGCTTACATCAATTTGTGTCGAACCAAGTGACACTAACACAACACTTTGCTTAGTGTCGTGTCAAAAAGGACAACGTGCATATGATATAGGGTTGATATGGAGATCACACATGCTCCATTCTCGCATCAAAACAATTGATGCAAGGCTTGTTGATTTTTGTTGCTTTGGGAGGTATTCCCACTAGAGGCCAAGGTGCCAAGCATGTGGGAATTTTTGTTGGCACTAGTTTTGAATTTTGTTTCAGTAAAATCGACCTAGAAATGAGGTCAAGGCCTCATGGGAAATTTGATGGGATTTGTGGGTTTGTGTGGGGTTTCCACACCCACAAAGAGGATTAAAATATTTATTAATTATTGAGTATGGGAGGGATCCTAAACTCACTCATTGGACTCCTATATAAAGGAGAGATGTCATTGTGACATTAGATCATCATTGTGGAAGAATGGAGTTGGAATAAGTGATTCTACACTTGTGACAAGGAGGATTGGTGATCTCAGCAAAGGGAAGTCTATAAGGTGGCGAATCTGGCCCAAGAGAGAAGAGCGAAGAAGGTCGCACGTGTGAGTGAATGTTTCGTACAATACGTTATTTGTAGGAGGACGAAGCACGTATTTGCGTGGGTTGCAGAAGGACAAGTAATGTATAGGGTATACATGATTTGCAGTGGAGCAAACAACGTATGTCCGCGGGTTGCCAGTTGGTGAATTGCGTATCTATGTTTTTGGGTAGGTGCAGATTTGTACAAGCTGACATGTGATGTCAACAAGTCATATAGGTGGTCTACAACAGATTCTTGGGCATAAGAGATTTCTAGATATTGTTGAGGTTTGGTTTTCTTATTTTTATATTGGAGGACAAGGTTGTCCTCGGAATTGGTGATTTTTTAGAGGACTAATTATGTCCTCAGTTTGGTGACTTTGAGAGGACCGGTTTTGGCCCTCAAATTCGGAGTATTGGATAAAGTCATAGAATAGAAATATTGTGTCTCTTGTGTATTGATGATTCATCTCTGATCTTGTTGTTTCTGCTGTATATATTTTCAATCAATAATTTCAGTGTAAAGTTGTTTAGTGATAGTTAGATCAATAGGAAGCAATTTTCAGATCTAAAATTAGTCACATAGAGTTGCAAGTGAAAATTGATATGGTATAAGAGCTTGGGATTTGAAGAGAAGGAGATCATCTTGAGACACCTTGTTGGATACAACACTAGAAGAGTGTTGTACTTGTTCTTTTTATTGTTCTTGTTCCAGGAATGTCAAGACGGTGAATACATTGAAACTTGAGGATAGGTTGGAAGGGGCAACCAACTTCTGGGCTTGGAAGGAAAGGGTTATCCTTATGTTGGAAGAGAATGAACTCAAGAAGTAATTTAAGGATGTTGTTGTAGCTCCTATCGATCCACAGGAGTTGACAGCTCACAAGAAAAAGCAAGTGAAGGCCAAGTGGGTATTTCTAGAGTCCATGAAGGACCGCTCGATTCATCACATTATCGAGAAAGAAACTGCCAAGGATATGTATGATGCTTTGGTGGGTCTTTACCAAAACAAGAATACTGGCAGGATGCGACACTTGAAGCATCAACGTCAGATTGTCAGGATGACCAATGAACACATAGTTGTTAGTTGTATTATGAAGATTAATTGGATTCGAGATCAACTCACAACTATTGGTGAGATAGTGTAGGATGCTGAGTTGGTGAATGTAGCATTGAGAGGTCTTCTCAGGTCCTAGGAACCATTTGTGCAGGGAATCTGTGTACAAGACAAGTTGCTAGACTTTGACATACCATGGATAGATTATATCCAGGAGTAGATTAGATTAGTATCTAGAGATGATATGGATGGTGTGGTAAAGAGTAACAATGATGAGAACCAGGCCCTTGCAGCTTGCACTAGGAAGGGAAGAAGGTTTTCTCCAGAAAGAATAGGTCTATCAGAGAGAAGAAATTCTCTTGAGAGGGAAGCATCCCCA